>APFE030734049.1:201017-232634 GCA_000404065.3 Pinus taeda
GGCGTCTCCTGCGGCGCCTCCTGCGGCGTCTCCTGCGGCGCCTCCTGTGGCGCCTCCTGTGGCGTCTCCTGCGGCGCGTCCTGTGGCGTCTCCTGCGGCGCCTCCTGCGGTGTCTCCTATGGTGCCTCCGCACTTCCGCAGCTGCAATGCTTGAGAGATCACCCTTCACAGATTCGCTTTCCACTTCACTTTCATATAGATCGAGCTTTTGAAACAATAACCCAATATTTCAGATCTTAAGATATTTAAACCAAAAGCGTACACAAGCCAAATGATCCCCTTTGCTTTATATAGGCAAGCTCTTCCTCAAATCATGGACCAATACCACGGGCCAAAACCATAACAAACCAATACCATCAACTCAATACTAGGGATCAACACGTCTGTCGAGATGCCATGGTCCAAAAACCATAGGTTCAAATTCCAAGGACTAACTACCATGGACCAAAGGTAAGTTTTCCCACATGAAATAAACTTTTCTCTGCATAAAATTCCGTGAACTTTTCTCCACATGAAATAAACTTTATAAACTTTTCTCTGCATAAAATTCCGTGAACTTTTCTCCTGCGTACTTCTTAATTCTCATCATATTGAGAGCCATGCCATGGGTGTTGCCATCAAGTACAACATCTGTAACATATAACCATACCAGAAACATAATGCCAACATAACCAAGTCTGTATTAATGCATTAAGTAAAATTACAGTAGAGCAAGTCTTAACAGGACATAATGATCAAAGTTTTGATCTTTTTAAAAGAAATTACATAAAAGCATAACCACCTCCTTAGCTAACAATGCTGCCCCTTATATAAGGGTGACGATGGAGATATCTATATGAAGAAAGAGATAAAATAGCGATCCCTCAGGATCAAGGATCCTGAGGGATTCGCAGAACCGTTAATCCTGAGTCACTTCTTCTCTTTTCTGCGCCGAGATGATATCTCTGCTTCCTTTCCTGGGCTGATCCGTTTTGATCTGGTTTGCATGCAGTCTCCCATTGAAGGGAAAATAGTTAAACCATCTTTGTCTTTTCCTTTAGAATGGCCACTTTTCGTTTTTCCTCCCTCCTGCACATGGAAACGACAATTGTCACGTTCTTTGTTTTGCATATTAATCTCACATGTTTGGTTATAATTCTTTATCATTTTCTAAGTTTATGATGCAAAAAGGCTTATAAGTCCTAATGAAAAGATACTGAAATAACCATCAAAACATACCTTCTTCGGTACTCCACAATGAGGTAACCACGCTAAACTGAAACATGATGATAAGGTCACTACAATTTGTAGCAACAGAGGTGAGAGATCTATCTATGTATGATGGTTTGACCGCGGTGGGTGAATTCCTAAACAAATTTGAAAGTGAAGTGCCAGAACAATAGTAGTTCGATGTTCTGAAATGGGCAATGTTTGCTACACTCACAAGGTGGTGGGTACGTACTAGCAGGGTTTCAGGGACTGGCGTGAACGTAGAAAGGTGATGCACCTATTATTTGGGAGCCTCGGATGCAGATGGAAGCTGGGCATGATGGAAGAAATAGCCTGCAAGCCCACCTTTCTAGATGGGTACAGGTGAATGGTACGCAACTCGCATGAATGCACACTCCTCTCATGATAGGAAACAAGAACAACAAGCAGAAGCAAGAAAGACAAGTGCACAAATAGTGAAGTACGATAAGACCTAGCGTGCCAAAAACCATACACGGGGAAGCCTTTGACAAGGTGTGCGAAGTGCTGAACAAGGTCAACCATGCGAGATGCACCGACTGGGACCTGTGTGTACCAATGATTGTATGGGCTTATAGTACCATGTGCAAAACTCTGACTGTGCAAGCACTGCCGAAGCAGAAGTATGAAGCAGGGGCTATAATTCCTATGGAGCATGTGAAGCCAACTCCACGTGTAATAGCATCCATAGATATGTCAGTCTACAAAGCTCAGAATGAAGAAATCACACTACTGTAAGAAACAGGACATATAGGACTTGAGGAAGAAATCCAATGGGGAAACTTTAGACTCTGCGAACTTGAAAAAGATCAGGTATGACTAAGGGAGAAAGCGCTTTGATGGATGCGGAGGTCATGAAGTTAGAAGACAACATAAAGGAAGCATTTCTTATCTAAAAACCACGAATGGTAAGGCAAGGTGTATACGACCGTACTAACAAGTTGGAGGACTATTGCCATGAACTGGTTTGTCCGCTGCTGTGGCTTGGACCACATCTTGCCAAACAAAGTGACCAGGGTAGCATGTTGCAAGTAGTAAAGTGCGGGATGCCGATCACAATAATGGAAGGTGGGGATTCTCCACCAACCATGGCGGAGGACGGGATGGAGCCCCGCATGGGTGGTATGACCACCTAACTAGCAGTAGGAAGAATAGTCTTAGCACTCCACGCAGTTGAAAGGGAGTGCAGGACTATAAAATATTCTACCTGGGAGCTGCACGATATTGGAGATGCGTGTAGAATTAGATGTCATAAGGTTCGCGACTACGCACAGAGGGCTACGGTGCCGTGCAGGTTGGTTGGGAAGTGACCGTTGAGGTCACTATTCACGATGGGATGTGCAATTTGAAGCCAAACGGAGTGGGCGACGGGAATTTAAGACACGAGTTATGGGCAAGATTTGGGAAAATCTACCGCCAAAAAGCATTAATGGACTAATATTGGGGGGAATGGTTGAATTCAAATTCAAAAGGTGCTATAAAACACAAAGGGCTGGCTAGTGAACAACACTTGGTCATTTGAGAGTTGAGCATCTAAATAGAGCATTGAGCATTGAGAGTCGAGCGATAATTGAGCCCCTAAGTTCTCGAGTGATAGAATACAGCCTAGATATGATGACGGCCACTAAGGATGGTTTGAAAATTGAATAGGTAACTGCCGATGAGGCTGCACATACCCAAATGGTGGACGATGTTCTAGAAGGCACCGAGGTTGTGACAGAAATCCACAAATCACCACAAACACCAAGGCCCAAAAAGGATAAACAGGCAATGGGTCTAGTATGCATGTCCTCGAGGAATCCATGGCACAACAAAATATCCATGGCAGATAAGGGGAAGAAGTCACAATAGAAATGGATGAGGAAGAAGAAGACTTGCGGACCCTGATCGCCACAGAAGAAGAAGAAGAAGACATGGAGGAGGATATCCAACCGTTACGCTTTGCAATGACATTGCTCGTATATGTCCCTCCACGGAAAGGGAAGGCTAAAGTACCGAAGGATCTAGATGAAACCAAGAGTCCACTCCAGACCCCTCTCCTCCCAGATGACATCGTGTTTGAAGGCATGCACCTAGGCAATGTGCCAACCATGAAGTTTGAAGACTAGGACCTCACTAACTGCGAGAAGTTCCCTCATCTAGAGACCGTGAATCTGATGAAGCAGAACACTACAGGGGTGGTGATAATGCTCGAGCTATGGAAATGGCTGCGCAGTGTGGAAAAGGTCAAATTAATGAACTTACTTTGGGTACCACATTTCCACCGTGCAACAATCACCATTTTCATCATCAGGCAGCTGCTCTGCCTAGTGTATGATGGGTATCTGTGGTTGGATGAGCCTATCCCCATCACGACCGAATCACATCTCTCAACTCCCCTACAAGGGAAAGGACCCCGCGACCATAGTGGTGGGAAAAGCTAGTGATTTGGCCCTTGCAGAAGCCATGAAGAAAAAATATAAGCTGGAGACGAAGAGGGGTTATGCCATCTCCAGTATCAAGGACAAAGGGGATTGCGTAGCAACCCAAATATTGGCTAGCAAAGTCATGAGGAAGTGCCATGCTGATGAGGTACCGATGATCACACTAGCCGAGCAGTGCACAAAGGGTGTCCAGTTCAACTCATCCAAATTCCTTTGCGAGGAATTTTTGATGAAGTGTCGCAAAGCCTAGGTGTAGGGTAAGACATTCCACTATTTGTGGATGCTATTATCCATATTGCTCGTAGCGGGAGAAATTTTGGAGGACAGTCAATTCCCTAACATCGTTAGAGAATTACTGGAGGCTGCGAAGTATGCTTCGCTCTGGGCCACAAAGGACACGAAATGGATCCGTGACACAAAAATCTTCTAGGTACTCATGGACATGAACATCTAGATTTGGATCAACCAGAAGCCGTTCCTGTCACCCATGGTGTACAATAGTCTGCAGAGTTTTATAGACTTCAAAGCTAATATGCACAACATTTATATCAGGGTGCAAAAATATCTGGAAAAATAGTGGACAAAGCTACCATTTGTAGCCACTAACGACACAATTTCTACTATCTTGGAAACATGGCCTCCTAAATGGCACACCTCAGATTTGGCATTACTAGAGAAGGTGGAAGCACAGAAGAAAAAGGACGATGCTAAGCTACGTGTCACTCAATTGGTAGAGAAATGGTGGAAGGAAACCACAACAGCTAAGGAAAGGGCAGCGCGGGAAGCGACACAGAAAGCTACAGAGTAGAGGAAGGCCACAAAAGTAGCAACACCAGCACAGGTAGTAGAAGCAGCAACAACACAGGAATACGAGGGCCAAGAAACATCCTCAAAAGGGTAGGAGGCAAAGGAAATAGAAACAACAGAAGGGAGTGCGGACGCAAGGGCCGTGTCCACACAATTAAAGCACCCACGCATCACCGAAAGAGCAGGACCAAGGAAAAAGGTTAAGGCCTTGAAGTTGGCCATTCGCCTGATCACGTTAACCAAAGGTGATCTCCATGACATCGGGGAAACAATTTGTGATGTCACCAATGAAGCAATTTAGGAGTTTATGCAGGAGCATCAGACTGTGTTGGGGGTCCTTAGAGCACAGGTGTAGGAGTTACAAGTGCACCTTCCTCAGGAAGGTACCGTGTCAACCCATGTCGCAGCAAAAAATTTAGCACCAGAGAAAATGTTGTCTGCAAGGATGGAAAACACAATAGTGTTTCCAGAGGGAGCTCTAGTGTCATCAAATGCGATGGATTGATTATTGATTGGCATGATGAAAGGCCTTGGACTTAATCTGGTTGCCCTTCCCCGACAGGTGTTGTATCATTTACAGGATGGGATAATGGCAAAGATACGCAATCCAAGTTTTTAGCGAGCAAAAGATAAATATAGAACAACTCAGCTTGCAGCGTGACAAATTGGTGTCACAAAATGAACATTTAGTGTAGATAGTAGATGACACTTGCCGCCACGTCTCGGAACTGGCCATCGCAGCAGATCTATTGGTAGAGGTGCGGATCCATAAGTTGGCAATTGGAGTCCGCGAGGCCAGGGAAGAGACGACAAAGGTACAACTGGAGTTGAATCTCCGGATTTCCGAGCTGTGGTTGAAGGCACAACCTTCCACTCCCCAGGAAATCAGAGAACAACGCACTAGCGCTATCGCAGTAGGGGAGGACGAAATTGGAGGTGCAGTGCGTGACTGTATCGGCATGTTGGAATAGGAACTTGAGGTCCTCACAACTTTGCAAGAGGACCGCAACATCTAGTACCTAGAGACAGAGGCGCGCGAACTCCAGCAGTAGTATGAAAATGTCAAAGGAAATTCATAGACAATAGTCCTCACTTAGGGGCTTGCGAGGATGAAGCAAGCCAAGGCATTAAAGGAGCAGGTGGATGCGGCACACCATAAGGAAGTATTTCTCAAAGCACGTGTTCAACTATGGATTGATGAGGCCTTCACAATCATGGCAAATATCAAAGGAAATCTCGCACACACACAGGGGATGCATGCACAGATGCAGGGAAGCATGCCGGACATAGAGGTCTCAGAAGAACGGATGCAATAGGTTTAGCAAGCAGTAGCTCAGTGCACTACAAACATTAGTACCATTTGAGAATAGTTGGAGGGACTCCATGCCAAGATCGTTGTGCCAACAGAGTGACTCAAGGGTGAGTCACGATGTTTGTGTTGGGGGCTTGTTGGGCACGGAATCCCCCATGGCATGTTTTGGGGCTCAAAGCCAATGTTTTGAGTTGATATTGTTGTAAAGCTTTGTGAATTGTGGGCATGAAATGTATGTTAGAGTCATATGGCTCTCCGCCCTAGTTCAAAATGTAATTTCGGCCTACCCATGGTCCATAGGCCATGTGATTGTATAAAAAGAGTGAGGCTCTAAGTTGTAAAGACATCTAATAGATAATAGGCATGAAGGATCTTAGAGATTTTGTAAAAGTGCGAAGTGTGTCTTAGGTCATAGAGTAGGAAAAAGCTCTGCAACTGAGTGCACAAAGGCCTAGTAGAGTCTGCAACTGAGTGCGCAAACCCCTGCAGCTAAGTGCGTAGGGCAGAGTTGAGTTTGTAACTAGAGAAGAGATTAATAAATAAAGGTTTTGTCACCAAGTTTGTGTATTTGTTCTGAGTTATTACATGTTTTATATCATTTGTGAATATACTATTTCTTTACCGCGCACACTTGTATGAACTTTGAATATTGGTAAGTATAACTGAAAGCATACAAATAAGCTAAGTTGATCAACTAATATTAGATTACTAGTAAGGACTTGGGTAATAACACTGTTCGACCCCCAAGTAGGGTTGCATGAAGGTAGCATCTCAGGCTGTGAGATATGGGTAAGTGCACGTAGCAACTTGCATGCAAGGTCAAACCACAGACCATTTGAACTCATCAAACATCTCCAGGGTGCGGAAACCTAGTTCTAGCACCCTCCCATACTACTTTGGGTGAGAGCTCAGTCCGCGCTCTGCGGGCTTTTGCTGAAAGGGCCAGTAGTATCAGGATTTGTTTAGCTAAATCACCTTTAGACATGGGTGAGGCCCCAACAAGCCAACACTTTGTTCAATTCTCTGTAGTCAATACAAATGTGCCATCCCCCATATTTTCTTGGGACTAATACCAATGGAGAGACCCACTGGCTGTGAGAAATAGGATAGATAAAATCAACATCTAAGGGTTTTTGCAATTCTTCCTTTAAAACATCTCTTAAAGCTGGGTTCATTCACCTTTGGGATTTTCAAATAGGTTAGGCTCCATCCTGAATATAGATATGGTTTGTACAAGTTTCAGGAGGGATGCCTTTCATATCTTCATAGCCCCATACAAAGGCATCAAGATGGTTTCACAACAAATTCACAAGCTGCTCTTGCTGGAAAGGATCCAAGTCTGAACTGATATGCAAGGATTTACCTAGACTAATCTCAACAAGAGTGGTATCAAGCTCAAGAGTACATATTGGTTTCGCTAGAGATGGTGGTGAGGGAGGTAGAGAGTCATATCTTTCTTGAAAATCTAGACTAAAAATTTGACTCAATGACTCAAAATTGGGCATGGTGTGTAGATTGTTCAGGAAGTCTTGAATCTCACCCTCCTGTGAGAACTCAGCATTCTAATGTATCAAGGAAACATGTTGAGTCTCCTCATCACTACTGTAGTCTAACCATAAAGTGTCTCGGAGTTCTTGAATGGATCTAGTGGGTGGATACAAGGTGACCTTGTTCCTAGAATCTCCATGGGAAATATACATGTCAGCATAATGACATCCCATATAAGCATCAACCGTAACAAGCCATGGTCATCCCAAGATCAAGGTATGTCCTCCTATAGGATTCTTTAGCTGAAGCATAATGAAATCTGTGGGACATTCCCAAGAGTCTAGGGAAATGACCACATCATCCAACACCCTTTCCAACTTGATTTTAGATCTATTTCCTAGTTCAAGCATAGTGTGAGTAGGACGAATATGGACCAATCCAAGTTGA
Organism: Pinus taeda; assembly: GCA_000404065.3. Classification (NCBI taxonomy): domain Eukaryota; kingdom Viridiplantae; phylum Streptophyta; class Pinopsida; order Pinales; family Pinaceae; genus Pinus; species Pinus taeda. The sequence goes on from APFE030734049.1 coordinate 208,722, forward strand.
GCCATGGTTTGCTTGGTCATAAGTAATTGGCTACCCCTGGGTCTATAAGTACATTGGAGACAAGGACATCACCTATCTGAATAGAGACAACATTGCTTCTGGGGTCAGTATATTTCTCCATGTGCATACACCCCATCGTTAACTCTTCTACTCTACCAACAAATTAAATAGTTTGAGGTTCTAATCTTCCCCTTCCTGGTTTCTTGAGATAGAGTTCCCTAATGATTTTTGTGAAGATGGGGATCTCTTTAATAGCTTGGAGCAAAGGTACCCTTATGAAAAGGTTCCTAAGCTCAGAAGCCAGGATAGACTCAGGAATGGGGTCTTTCTTCTCGACAACTAACCTCTCTGGATAGGGAGGTTGGTTGGAAGAAGATGAAAAGGGCTCAGAAGGTACAAGGATAGGATGAATGGTGTCATATTTTCAGAATGGTCAGGAGTTTCCTCCTCTCCTTTCTCATTGATAATCACCATATGCTGCTTTTGATTTTCTGAGATTACTATCTTCCCAGATATCAATTGTAGGTCATTAACTCCAACTGGCATAGACTGATATCTGGATGAAGAAAGAAGGTTCATAGAATGGATCATTTATACCGCTGTCTTATTGGGGTTGGGTAAAGGTTGAGCAGGCAGCTGAGAAAGTCAAAATGGTGGAGGTAGTGGTAATGGTGGCATTGGCTGACTCAGTTGAGGTAATGATGGTTATGACATTGGGTAAGGTGCATATGTAGGAGGGTATGATTGCATAGGTGCAAGATAGGAATGATGTGAATGGTGTGAATGGTTTGTCCCTCTCCATCCTTGTTGCCAAGATTGGTAGGGATATCCATACTGATATTGGTTTCCATGCTGCCAATGTTGAGAGTGAGTAGTGTTAGGATGGGAATATGAATGTGCATTATAACCAAAATAATGGGATGGAGGTTTAGGAGCCATACTTGCACTTACCTGAGGCCAGTTTCTTCGTGCTCCCAGAACATGCAGTGATTCGGCTTCGGGTTGTCCTCCCTCAAGTATAGCTTTCATCCTAGGTATGGAGGGACATTTGTTTGTGGCATGGATATCTACAAAAATTGCACATTTATTAGTTTTTTTAATCTCGAGAAGACATTCTCTTAAAAGATTATTTCTTCTACATTTTGGACAAAAAATAGACAATGACTCTTATTCCTCTACAAGTTTTTGCTAAAACTTCAGAGTCTATTTGTTTACTAACATTATTCATTATTTCAATTTTCATATTGTCCATTTTGTTTTCTAATCCAAAAATTATAGCATCAATAGATTTGGTTTTCTCGTTTCTACTATGAATTCCTTTACCAGATCTATATTGGTTCCTTAAGAATTTCCTACACAAGTCACAGATTTGATCAAAATATTTTTGGGCAATATCCCCTTGTCCTAAAATATTTAAATTGTTCCTAGCATTATCAGTAAGCCCATGTAAGAACAAGGTTCTAATGGTACTGAGATCAAATTTATGCTTTGACCTTTGGACGATATACAAGAATCTCTCCAAGTAGTCCTCTAGAGTCTCATCATCATTTTGCACAATAGTAAAGGTTTCATCTTGAACATCTCTAGTTTTACAATATTCCTGATATTTTGATAAGAACATTCTTGTCATTTTCTCCCAAGAAGATATAGTGTTTCCTCCTAGTCCCATGAACTAGCAAAGTGCTACGTCCTTGAGAGTTGCAGGAAACAACTTTAACTTATGGGCATTAGATGAATAATCATAACTTATACACAAAATATCAAACTGAAATAAGAAAGATTCTGGGTCTTGATGTACCTTACCATAGAAATGAGGAAGAGCTGATGGTGAAATATTTTTTTCATTTGTACTTGTGTATCAGGATCCACAGTTGGGAATCCAAAAGTGGATTGTTCCACATTTACCTGATTTTCACCAGTTCCTTCTGCATGGTCTTCCTAATCTTCCATTGTTGTTTTTCCACACGAACTGCTCTCAATAGGCTGAGAAGGCTGACTATGGGTTGTAATGGTCCTCTTCTTCCCCTTTGTGGACTATGTAACACCTGGACTACTGCTACCAGAGCCCAAATGGACTGTTCGTGCATGATGGGTCTGAGTTTGTTTAGACTTTCTGCTTACAAAAGAAGGCCCAATATGAGATTTGGTTTCAGATTTATCAGTATTTCTTTGCCCCCTAGTGGGCTTCATATCCCTAGCTCTTTAAGGGATTCATCTCAAAAAATGACAAAACATAATTCAAATAAAAGCTGAAATTTCAAAAATAACTCAGCACCTATAAATTCCTTCAAACAATAGAAGCACACTTCATGAAAAATAATAGCAAACTTACCCCTATAGAAAAAATGGAAAATTCTTACCAATTCAAATCACCTCCCTGACAACGACGCCAAAATGTTGGGTGGAGGAATTGCACTTAAGAAAACTCCTCAACACTTAATTGTCAAAACGAGGGTTTTGTAAACATTGAGACAAAGCACAGGAAATGCCAGAAGTGGCATGAACTTTTCCTATTCCTAATCCTACTTCTTAAAGAAAATGTTGCAGAATCAGATAAAAAACAATATTAAAGGCAATTGACACCAAAGCAACCCTAGTGCTAGAATGTAAAAGAATAATTTGCAAGGAAATCAAGTAAAGGAAGTTTCACACTATTGGAAGCAATCTTAAATGCTGAAATGAAATACTATGTTTATCTTCAGTATAGATGGATAACAATTTGACAAGTGGGCCCTTGCACATATTTGTTTCCCAATTGATTTTCCCTTAACACAAACAACCTGTTCTTGTACTATTGCAATCTCCTTGCACTAGTGTAGGTACAGTACTTTTGTGCAAAAGTATATTTTACCTTCTTTACTGAAGATTTATGTTTTTTTTGAGGTGCTCTGAGCCTCAAGGCTTAGGGCACTCTATTCCTGTGACAAGATACCAACTCTTACACCGAGACAGAGCTTTCTTCACCAAAGTCTCCAATTTACTTTCAAAAGAATTAAAAGACGTGTTGAAAAGAATTTCAATTGCAAACTAAATTTTGAGATAAATTGTATATGGAAAAGGAATGCTTTATTTAACTAAACCTTGCAATGAAATTTAACTTCATAAAGCAAAAACAATTTGGAATAATCAAAGCATCAATCAAAGTAATTTGCATGCATCAACTACTTCGAAAATTAGCTTGTAATGTTTCTGTTCCTTTTTCTTAAGTCATAAAATGCAAGTGTAAAGTGTTTGTAATAACGTCCTTTATTAATTCATACAAACATTCTTAGATCCTTCAGAAGTATACTCTTAATGTTAAGAATGGTTACTATAATGAACAATACTTTTGCTTCAAAGAATAACTAAAATGATTAGCAGGAAAAGAAATGTAAAATTTGCTATGAAGTAAATGAATAAACCAGAGTGTGGGAAATTACATGCACTAGTACAGGAAGAATCTTCCTGCACAACCCGAGCAGAAGCAAACCAAGACAAGTATTGCGGGAAATAAGTTGCAAGAAAGAAATAAGCTCAATCAAACTTCCAAACTACAGATCCGTTCATAGTTAACTATGAAATGAATTTAACTCAGAACTTATGAAATAAATATAAGAACCATTCAAACCACACAACTGCAAAAGAATAAATGTTCACACAAACCTTTTAAATGGCAAAAGCACAAGGGTACATGAGCTGGGTTGGTTGCGCTCTAGCCAACCAACTCATTTCCCATTTAGGAAATGAAACGATTCAACACTTAAGCATGCATAAAATGTAAATTAGAAACAATGTGTAGATAACATAGTGTGTTCCTTATATTAACTGGACCAGAAAATATACATGATGGCATGAGTCCAACCCAGAGCTAAGGGCGATACAAAATTATACAGTGAATGAAATGACAACTTAAAGATCGCTCTCTTGGTCCTACCTATAGTCTACATTATATACAGTCTTTTGGCCTTAGCCAGATTCTGCTTATTACAATAATTTCCTTATTCAAGCCTTTCAGTCGAATAGACTAACAACCAATATTACAAAATCGGCTAATAGTTATAATGGAACTTGAATTTTGCTCAACTAATATTAGATTACTAGTAAGGACTTGGGTAATAACACTGTTCGACCCCCAAGTAGGGTTGCACGAAGGTAGCATCTCAGGCTGTGAGATATGGGTAAGTGCGCGTAGCAACTTGCATGCAAGGTCGAACCACAGACCATTTGAACTCATCAAACATCTCCAGGGTGCGGAAACCTAGTTCTAGCACCCTCCCATACTACTTTGGGTGAGAGCTCAGTCCGCACTCTGCGAGCTTTTGCTGAAAGGGCCAGTAGTATCGAGATTGTTTTAGCTAAATCACCTTTAGACATGGGTGAGGCCCCAACAAGCCAACACTTTGTTCAATTCTCTGTAGTCAATACAAATGTGCCATCCCCCATATTTTCTTCTGACTAATACCAATGGAGAGACCCACTGGCTGTTAGAAATAGGATAGATAAAATCAACATCTAAGGGTTTTTTCAATTCTTCCTTTAAAACATCTCTTAAAGCTGGGTTTATTCACCTTTGGGATTGTCGAATAGGTTAGGCTCCATCCTGAATATAGATATGGTGTGTACAATTTTCAGGAGGGATGCCTTTCATATCTTCATAGCCCCATACAAAGGCATCAAGATGGTTTCACAACAAATTCACAAGTTGCTCTTGCTGGAAAGGATCCAAGTTTGAACTGATATGCAAGGATTTACCTAGACTAATCTCAACAAGAGTGGTATCAGGCTCAAGAGTACATAGTGGTGTCACTAGAGATGGTGGTGAGGGAGGTAGAGAGTCATATCTTTCTTGAAAATCTAGACTAAAAATTTGACTCAATGACTCAAAATTGGGCATGGTGTCTAGATTGTTCAGGAAGTCTTGAATCTCACCCTCCTGTGAGAACTCAGCATTCTAATGTATCAACGAAACATGTTGAGTCTCCTCATCACTACTGTAGTCTAACCATAAAGTGTCTTGGAGTTCCTGAATGGATCTAGTGGGTGGATACAAGGTGACCTTCTTCCTAGAATCTCCATGGGAAATATACATGTCAACATAATGACATCCGATATAAGCATCAACCGTAACAAGCCATGGTCGTCCCAAGATCAAGGTATGTCCTCCTATAGGATTCTTTGGCTGAAGCACAATGAAATCTATGGAACATTCCCAAGAGTCTATGGAAATGACCACATCATCCAACACCCTTTCCAACTTGATTTTAGATCTATTTGCTAGTTCAAGCACAGTGCGAGTAGGACGAATATGGACCAATCCAAGTTGAGCCATGGTTTGCTTGGTCATAAGTAACTGGCTACCCCTGGGTCTATAAGTACATTGGAGACAAGGACATCACCTATCTGAATAGAGACAACATTGCTTCTAGGGTCAGTATATTTCTCCATGTGCATACACCCCATCGTTAACTCTTCTACTCTACCAACAAATTAAATAGTTTGAGGTTCTAATCTTCTCCTTCCTGGCTTCTTGAGATAGATTTCCCTAATGATTTTTGTGAAGATGGGGATCTCTTTAATAGCTTGGAGCAAAGGTACCCTTATGAAAAGGTTCCTAAGCTCAGAAGCCAGGATAGACTCAGGAATGGGGTCTTTCTTCTCCACAACTAACCTCTCTCGATAAGGAGGTTGGCTGGAAGAAGATGAAAAGGCCTCAGAAGGTACGAGGATAGGATGAATGGTGTCATATTTTCAGAATGGTCAGGAGTTTCCTCCTCTTCTTTCTCATTGAGAATCACCATAGGCTGCTTTTGATTTTCTGAGATTACTATCTTCCCTGATCTAAATTGTAGTTCATTAACTCCAACTGGCATAGACTGATATCTGGATGAAGAAAGAAGGTTCATAGAATGGATCATTTATACCGCTGTGTTATTGGGGTTGGGTAAAGGTTGAGCAGGCAGCTGAGAAAGTCAAAACGGTGGAGGTAGAGGTAATGGTGGCATTGGCTGACTCAGTTGAGGTAATGATGGTTATGACATTGGGTAAGGTGCATATGTAGGAGGGTATGATTGCATAGGTGCAAGATAGGAATGATGTGAATGGTGTGAACGGTTTGTCCCTCTCCATCCTTGTTGCCAAGATTGGAAGGGATATCCATACTGATATTGGTTTCCATGGTGCCAATGTTGAGAGTGAGTAGTGTTAGGATGGGAATATGAATGTGCATTATAACCAAAAAAATGGGATGGAGGTTCAGGAGCCATACTTGCACTTACTTGAGGCCAGTTTCTTCGTGCTCCCATAACATGTAGTGATTCGGCTTCGGGTTGTCCTCCCTCAAGTATAGCTTTCATCCTAGGTATGGAGGGAAATTTTTTTGTGGCATGGCTCTCTACACAAATTGCACATTTATTAGTTTTTTTAATCTCGAGAAGACAATCTCTTAAAAGATTCTTTCTTCTACATTTTGGACAAAAAATAGACAATGACTCTTATTCCTCTACAAGTTTTTGCTAAAACTTCAGAGTCTATTTGTTTACTAACATTATTCATTATTTCAATTTTCATATTGTCCATTTTGTTTTCTAATCCAATAATTATAGAATCAATAGATTTGGTTTTCTCGTTTCTACTATGAATTCCTTTACCAGATCTATATTTGTTCCTTAAGAATTTCCTACACAAGTCACAGATTTGATCAAAATATTTTTGGGCAATATCCCCTTGTCCTAAAATATTTAAATTGTTCCTAGCATTATCGGTAAGCCGATGTAAGTGTTAGAAAATTATATATTACGGAGCAATGGAACACATAAAATATTGCAGAAATATAAACACAGAAAATGCACAAACCAAGAGAGGCACAGATATACGTGGTTCACCCAGTTTGGGCTACGTCCACCTCGAACAGCCAGTCCTTCCTTTCTATTATCCAACAAAATGAAGAGACACAACCTACAGCAAAGCTGCTGTAATATCCTCTGTTTTCTCTCACAGTCTCACCTCTCTGTTTCCCGCTCACACAGAATACACCTCTATCGCCGCCTCAAAATACAATGCCCTCATACAAGGAGAGGGGTTGCCTTCTAGGGAAAAAAACCCTAAACTAAACATAAGTTCTACCGTCAGATCATCCGCCTAATGAACGGCTCAGATTGACTAGAAATTACTATACTTTTACAAGGCAAATTTACATCTGTTTTTAGCTTCGGGGGCGCTGCCCCGAGCCCCCGCCGGGGGACCGCTGGCCCCCGGACCCCCCAGCAGGGGGGATGGGCCCCCCCGGACCCCCGCGGGGGGGACAAGTCCCCCCGCCCCCCCCGCTGGAGGGGTGTACAAAACTTCCTGGGGTATACATCCGGCTGAAACAAAGACCTCTGAACAATCATGCTCCACACACAACAGTAAGAACAAGGTTCTAATGGTACTTAGATCAAATTTATGCTTTGACCTTTGGAGGATATACAAGAATCTCTCCAAGTAGTCCTCTAGAGTCTCATCATCATTTTGCACAATAGTAAAGGTTTCATCTTGAACATCTCTAGTTTTACAATATTCCTGATATTTTGATAAGAACATTCTCGTCATTTTCTCCCAAGAAGATATAGTGTTTCCTCCTAGTCCCATGAACTAGCAGAGTGCTACGTCCTTGAGAGTTGTAGGAAACAACTTTAACTTATGGGCATTAGACGAATAATCATAACTTATACACAAAATATCAAACTGAAATAAGAAAGATTCTGGGTCTTGATGTACCTTACCATAGAAATGAGGAAGAGCTGATGGTGAAATATTTTTTTCATTTGTACTTGTGTATCAGGATCCACAGTTGGGAATCCAAAAGTGGATTGTTCCACATTTACCTGATTTTCACCAGTTCCTTCTGCATGGTCTTCCTAATCTTCCATTGTTGTTTTTCCACACGAACTGCTCTCAATAGGCTGAGAAGGCTGACTATGGGTTCTAATGGTCCTCTTCTTCCCCTTTGTGGGCTATGTCACACCTGGACTACTGCTACCAGAGCCCAAATGGACTGTTCCTGCATGATGGGTTTGAGTTTGTTTGGACTTTCTGCTTACAAAAGAAGGCCCAATATGAGATTTGGTTTCAGATTTATCAGTATTTCTTTGCCCCCTAGTGGGCTTCATACCCCTATCTCTTTAAGGGATTCATCTCAAAAAATGACAAAACATAATTCAAATAAAAGCTGAAATTTAAAAAATAACTCAGCACCTATAAATTCCTTCAAACAATAGAAGCGCACTTCATGAAAAAATAATAGCAAACTTACCCCTATAGAAAAAGTGGAAAATTCTTACCAATTCAAATCATGTCCCTGACAACGGCGCCGAAATGTTGGGTGTAGGAATTGCACTTAAGCAAACCCCTCAACACTTAATTGTCAAAACGAGGGTTTTGTAAACATTGAGACAAAGCACAGGAAATGCCAGAAGTGGCATGAGATTTTCCTATTCCTAATCCTACTTCTTAAAGCAAATGTTGCAGAATCAGATAAAAAACAATCTTAAAGGCAATTGACACCAAAGCAACCCTAGTGCTAGAATGTAAAAGAATAATTTGCAAGGAAATCAATTAAAGGAAGTTTCACACTATTGGAAGCAATCTTAAATGCTGAAATGAAATACTATGTTTATCTTCAATATAGATGGATAACAATTTGACAAGTGGGCCCTTGCACATATTTGTTTCCCAATTGATTTTCCCTTAACACAAACAACTTGTTCTTGTACTATTGCAATCTCCTTGCACTAGTGTAGGTACAGTACTTTTGTGCAAAAGTATATTTTACCTTCTTTACTGAAGATTTATGTTTTTTTTGAGGTGCTCTAAGCCTCAAGGCTTAGGGCACTCTATTCCTGTGACAAGATACCAACTCTTACACCGAGACAGAGCTTTCTTCACCAAAGTCTCCAATTTACTTTCAAAAGAATTAAAAGACGTGTTGAAAAGAATTTCAATTGCAAACTAAATTCTGAGATAAATTGTATATGGAAAAGGAATGCTTTATTTAACTAAACCTTGCAATGAAATTTAACTTCATAAAGCGAAAATAATTTGGAATAATCAAAGCATCAATCAAAGTAATTTGCATGCATCAGCTACTTTGAAAATTAGCTTGTAATGTTTCTGTTCCTTTTTCTTAAGTCATAAAATGCAAGCGTAAAGTGTTGGTAATAACGTCCTTTCTTAATTCATACAAACATTCTTAGATCCTTCAGAAGTATACTCTTAATGTTAAGAATGGTTACTAGAATTAACAATACTTTTGCTTGCAAGAATAACTGAAATGATTAGCAGGAAAAGAAATGTAACATTTGCTGCGAAGTAAATGAATAAACCAGAGTGTAGGAAATTACATGCACTAGTACAGGAAGAATCTTCCTGCACGACCCGAGTAGAAGCAAACCAAGACAAGTATTGCGGGAAATAAATTGCAAGAAAGAAATAAGCTCAATCAAACTTCCAAACTACAGATCCGTTCATAGTTAACTACGAAATGAATTTAACTCAGAACTTATGAAATAAATATAAGAACCATTCAAAACACACAATTGCAAATGAATAAATGTTCACACAAACCTTTTAAATGGAAAAAGCACAAGGGTACATGAGCTGGGTTGGTTGGGCTCTAGCCAACCAACTCATTTCCCATTTAGGAAATGAAACGATTCAACACTTAAGCATGCATAAAATGTAAATTAGAAACAATGTGTAGATAACATAGTGTGTTCCTTATATTAACTGGACCAGAAAATATACATGATGGCATGAGTCCAACCCAGAGCTAAGGGCGATACAAAATTACACAGTGAATGAAATGACAACTTAAAGATCGCTCTCTTGGTCCTACCTATAGTCTACATTATATACAGTCTTTCGGCCTTAGCCAGATTCTGCTTATTACAATAATTTCCTTATTCAAGGCTTTCAGCCGAATAGACTAACAACCAATATTACAAAATCAGCTAATAGTTATAATGGAACGTGAATTTTTCTAGCCATAGACCATCCTTGGAAAGTATCCCTGACTATACACCACTGATATCTAACCTCAATTAGTCCGCAACTAAACTAGCAGTCGTGGATCAAAATGGTCGCCTAGAAGGATTCAACTATCATGGAGATCTTAGAGCAACATCGTTTGCGGTGCAGGAATCTGCTTGCACTGATCATGCTAACTCATAATTAGCATTTAGTTCTTCAATTACTTTTAAGAAAGTTAAACATAAGTTACAAGAGATACTAACAGGCATGAAATATATGTAATGTAATTAATAAAGCACTTAATAAATCTTAATTATGAAATATGAAGCATATGTAGGAATAGATGATTATCTTGGACTAGTGCAGGAACGAGAAGGTTAAGTAGAGATAAAACAGAGGTTAAAGTTGATGGAAATGGGGTAAAAATAGAGCAATTTGGGACACCAACACACATATTACACATCTCAATGCTTGGAATCACCATAAAACTTCTCCATTTATCTTGAAAAATTACATACATCTCATAAATTTATAACTTGGAAAAAACTTTGCAGAAATATTAAAGCCTTTGCAGCAGAACTTCGAACCTTTCAATTTATTATTTATCTCTTTGATTTCATCATTTGCAACCTACAATCTACTGTTGACCTGCTCCACTCTTCCCATCATTGTCTCTAGTTATTTATCCTTGTTTGCGAGTAGGTACTTAGTGATGTATGTTCTAACTTTTTTTCACTATGTTATTTTTTCCATTTCCTTTATGTTTATAAATAGAAAAAAAAAAATAAAAAATATAGAAAATAAATACAAAATAAAAGAGAAATAAATAAAAAAAGCATGGAAATACAAAAAGAAAGAAAATTAGAAAATAAATAAATTAAAATGGGGATTATATCTATATTATTATATATTCAGATGAAAAAATTAAAAAATAAAATCCAAAGTATAAGGTGTATAAATGTCGCCACATTATATTTGTATTATTGTTTAAATATTTTATTATGTTAATATAACACATGATAATTAATATACTTGTTAATTAAAGTGAACTTTTGATTTGAATTTTTTTGACTTGTGATAAATCCGAGCTGAGAAAACTAAGGTGAAGATCCCCCTGCCCAGAATTCAACGACAGGGGGAATGAACTTCGGAAACCCCGCCATTGCGCTATCGATGTTTAACAAAAAGGGGGCGAGGGGTTATTAAAAAGTTTGTTATGTATTCACACTCGTGGCTCTCCAACTGCCATTTTGTTGCCCACCCCCCCCCCCAAAAAAAAAAAAAAAAACCTCTCTCATCTGTCCTCTCATTCCTTGTTTCATACTCCCACAACTTGCACTTGTAATTCCCTCATTCATGCACATCACATTACCTTTACATCAATAAATATCTACACCAACAGTTAATTAACAGTTATGACTAATAAATCCTTATCGCCAATGTCTAAGTGCATTAACTATATGCGGAAAAATGGTTAATTCATTGAACTCCCTTATAAAATGTCCTGCTTCCATTCAAACTATGTTTCTCCCATTCTCTTGTAGTAGTGCTCGTATCATTTGGATTTTATTGGCTGACAAGCACTTTCTACACCAATGATCACTAGTTCCCAGTAATTCAATACACCTGTCTACAAATTCATAATTTAGCATGTTGTCATCGAAAGGAAAGTCCAAATTAGTGGTAGAAAGCCCAATATTCCCCCCTGTACTGAATTTAGATGAATCTCCCCTGGTTGAAAAGCAATACACAATCTCTTAAACCTAGTGTGACTTTGATCTTTATGAACTCCATAAATGGGAAAATTAGAAGTTTTTAGATGATAGTGATGAATTGATCATATGGGACTCCTTCCTACCAAAATTCGTCTTTCCTCAGAACCATTTCTTCCCAGAATTTGTCACCTGGTTTCATTTAAGGTATTTACCTAGGCAAAGGGTTGTAATTGCCCAAAATAATGAAGTCTTGTTTACTGTCACTTCTTAGTCAATATGTCAAACCCTTCAAGTTAAACTTAAAGCCCCTCTGCATCCTTTTTCTATAGATTCTCTCATGGAGATCTATTAGAAACTCACATTCCCTCAAAGAGCCAAGATCTTTGAATCATTTTTACCTGAGAACTCTGAGTTATCAAGAACCAATCCACCCTACTCTTCATCAATATTTCCATAAATTTCTAGGCAAGTCATCTCTATGGTTTCATGTTTATTAGGTTACCCTAGTGATCAGTGGGTTGATGAGGTAATTTTAACATTTTTATCAGTATTTTTAGCAAGAGATAAACAATCACTCATTTTCAACTACAGTCAATTTCTGATTTAGAGAGCATTCATGATCAAATTTTTAAGTTTTCTAGTGAAGGTGCTTTTAATCATTGATCAATCCTTGTGTATTTATTTCTATTTTCCCAAGCATATATATTCAAATTTCCACTATAGAAATTAGATGCATACGGGAATCTTTAGTCTGTTATTCATTAGACTTCATTGGTAAGAAATAACACAGAGGAATATTCTTTCAATGATTATGTAAATCGGTTTTTATATACAACATTGTGTCTTCACAACAATGATATTATACCTAGAATTTCACTTGAAATCAAAAGAATTCATCACTTCTCTGAGAAAACAAAGAATGGAGACTGGTACTCTATCAGAATTACATAGAAATCAAGATCTATGGATGTGAGCTTCCTCCCTATAGATTTCCAAAATTTGTACCAATCAGAAATTTTGCACTAGAATATATTAGAAAAATGATGAACATGGATGATCTACATTTTGTATCCAACAAGAAGAAATCTCAGCTTAAACTAAAAGCATAGATTGAACCATTTATTGTCAACACCACAGAAGAAACAAAGGAGGTAGATCCTTTGTTAAAGAAAATGAAGTTCAAATTGAGCTTCATCTGGTCTTATGATCCCTTCGGTATTATTTCTAAATTAAGAGTTGAATAGAAGACTACACCTTATGCACATACACTTAGACCAAAAATAGAAAAATATGCAAATCAAGAGGAGTAGCAGGAGAACACATTGCAAGAGGTAGAGGAACAAATTATTCAAACAGCTAAACAAACTCCAGTTCCTTAAGAGAAAGAGACTAAGAGGCCAAGAGAAATTTTGTCTCCTTCAGTTTCATAAATTCAAGAGATAGATTTCCAAGTGCTTCAAATAAGAAACAAAACTAATACTCAGGAGGATCATTTTCAAGGAGAAGTTCACAAGAGTAGGCAACAATGATATTGACAGGTTTTCATACTTCTAACTTTCCAAGAATTAAATAATTCAACATAGATTCTCCTATATGATTTGTTTCTTAGGGTATAGAACAACATAACGTTTTTTCTAGGTACAAAGAGATTAAAAGAAAGAATTAAGGATTGAATGCCACCACATGTTTCGAATTCTGCAAATAGACTTCTACTACCTAGCATAGACTTCTGTCTGCACTCAATATGAAAAATGGACAATTTCAGCTAGCTTTCTTGGAACCCAAAGTTCTAGTCCCTAGAGGTGCAAAATATTATAAGACATCAATTTTTTCGTTTGAAACCAAACAAATTCATGCCATTGATTAGATTAACCTCCATAATCAGGCTGGATAAATTATATTTTCTACTTTGACCAACTAAACTATGACAACCTCCAAACTACAAGCTTCACTGAATAACATTCATTCATTGGAAGATTTGGTAATAAAATTAGGATCTGATCCTAATGATGTTAAATCAGCTAAAGAAATGATTAAGAACAAGAATTTTGATATTCGAGCATTAAGGAAACAATTTAAGCTTCCTACTAGAGAACATCCACAGGCCAAAGAAGTTGGTCAAATGGAGATAGAAAAAGAGAATATGTTCAAAATGATAATTGAACAAAATCTCTAGATACAAAAAATGGAAGCTGAAATGGAGACACTATTAAAGGACAAAGAACAACAACTTGATGTTTCAAAAACTATCCCAATAGAAACATCTATTGCAATTACTTTAACAGCAGGGACTTCTACAACAATAATTGTTATAAGGGATACACAGTCCACTGATGCAACAATAGATTTATCAAAAGCCATGGGAGACTGAACATTGAATGATCAAGAGATTGAGAAATTAAAAGCTCTACTTTAGAAGCTCCAAGAAAAAAAGATTAAGACTGATAATGATACTTGGCTGAGTTGCAAACAAGTTATAAGTTGACTCAGTGAATAGCAACTTATGAAAATGAATCTGTAATTGCTCAGACCATTGCTCAGGCTAAAGAAAATATTTGGCTTAATATTAAGGAATCAATTACTAAATTGTAGCCTTCAATTGAGATTATTTTTGAAGAGGAAGAGTTGTTACAGAAATCAAAGGAAGCAGTGACAGAAGTAAAGGAAGACTGCAACCACACACCATGAGATGCTACAAAAATAATCAAGTTTATGAATTCCAAGACAAAATAAGATCTTGAAGAATATGTTACTGAAGACAGAATTGAAGCTGTCTTGGAGGTGAGAAGAGTACATACTATAAGAAATTTAATGCTACAACTCAAGAATAAATGTCATAATTTAGAAGTCTAGATTAAAAAGTTTCACAGAAAATTTAATTCATTACATGTAAAAGGAATTCCGGGTTTGTATGGTATAGGTGATAAACTAATTTCACTGGAATAATATCAGTAGAGATTGCATGATATAACAATAGATAAAGCTAATTTTTCTAAAATCAAAGGAACCATCACTGGAAAGGCTTTCATGGAAGGCCTTAGTTTTGATTTATTAATTTAGCATGCGATCAAGCATTTGTTCATAACTAAGCCTACTTTTGAGAAATACACTGAAGTGGATGAATCATACAGAAAATTATTAAAATTTTCTATTCCTGATGAAAAAACATGGGACCAGTTGTGTAAACTCATCAAATGAGAGGCATTAGATTTTCAGCAGCAGAATACCAAGTTTTTAGGGAAAAAGAATAGATTTCTAAGAAAAAGAAACAAAAAAACAATTTTATAGCTCTAGTCATGAGCAACAATCCTCGAATTTTGTGCAAGTTGTCAAATCAGTTGAGATTTCCGCTTTTCTAGTTCTATTTTTGTAATAAATCCAAATTAGTTTGGAAAAGATAAATTTTTATTTTAATTCTAGATATTTTGAGAAGAAAATCGTAATTCGAATTATGAAAGGTTGAACCCTTGTGATAAGCCATTGAGCATGATTGTTATTCTCTGAACTGTTTCTGAGATTAATTAAAGTATTTTGGACTCCTTTTGAAGAAGCTTGTGTTTTCGTGTGAGTTTTCTAGTTCCTTATTATGTTTCCATATTTATTTATTTCCACACATGTTTAGAGTTAATAGGAAATATGGATAAGATAATATTGAAAATCAATCTTTCTGAAATTCCCTTCAAAGTTATAATCAATTACAGAGATTAATTAACTGAAACTATTTGTTTGAGTTAATTCCTCTACATAATTTAATTGTTGCTTCATGTTATCTTTAAATATGCTTTGTTTGGTTGTAAAAGGATTTTATACATGTCATCTATATATGAAAAGTTAGGTAATCTATTTTAATGTTTAAGTAATCATATATCATCTTAAAAATCTATGTTTCATAAACATTTTAAAGCTTAATTATGTTAAAGGTGAAGAATCAACCCTTTTGTTATATCAGAAATAATTAGGATTTGTATATTTTTAATAGTTTAAATCATTGGTCATCCAAACCCAAATTAAAACAACATTTTAGATGCTTTGACACAGTTCCTTAGCCTAGAACTGTCTAAAAGGACAACATCAAATTGGTGTTGTTGTGAGAGAATGAAAATTTGAAGTTTATTTTCCCTAGGACAACAACAAAGATTTCTTCTTAAAGGTGAATAAGAAGTTATCTAGCTAAAATAATTCACCCAAAAATTCCGTTTAGTAAACCTGGCTTCACACAAGAAACCACACTATGTCTCATTCTAACTCTGAGCTTCATTCTCCATTGTCAGATCCTAAAAGGTTAGTAAGAATTGCCTCTTCTAGATGTAAATTAGAAGCCTCTTCTTCTATTCATGTATCTCTTTCACCATAAAATGTATCACAAACTAATCCTTTTCAACCTATCCCAATTCCTACAGAATTATCAGATCTACCACCAAAAGTGTTAGAACTATTATCTAAAGGAGTTTAACTTCAATAATCTTTATTGGTTCATCAATTTGAATCAATTCACCTTCATATTCCTACTTCACATGCAGCTGATACATAACCTTAGTTAGGGTTTGAATTGCATGATTTCAACTAGCTCATTTTATTTCTTCCATAATACAAACCTACCCACCTACTTCTATTAAACTTGAGGAAGGTTTGACTATTTATACCAATGTTTTTTCTTTTAAAGAAGAAGATAAATCTATCCTTGAAGTTCGGAAATTAGTTATTCCTTCCTAGTTCATAAAACCACGTTCTACCTCTTATCATCCATCTTCATCTAAATTAATTTCTTCCCAAAATCCTTCTTCTTCTCCTTCTTCTTCTTCCTCGTCTTCATCTTCATATTCACCTACATCACCACATTAAATGGTTGGTTTTTGACCAATTATAGCATCTCGTTATGTAGCACTAGTCCTTCCTCATGCAACTCAACTCCATAGTTTTCCTTATGGATATTTGAAACATTTACCCATATTCAATGGAGAAACAGGCCCATGTGTTGAAGATCATCTAGTTCGATTTTAGAATTTGCTGATAATTTGAATATCGAGCATGCAGATGTTTATACTAGACTATTGGTCCGGTCAATAGAAGGAAATGTTCAAATTTGGTTTAGACAATTACAACCAAATACTATTAATCCCTGGGATGAATTAACAAAAAATTTTAATAATCAGTGGGGAATTAAGAAAGATTTTCTTTACTATTTAACTAAATTTAAAGATTTGAAAAGAAACGCAAATGAACCTGTTACTGATTTCCTCAAGAGATTTAATAAATTGTATAACAAAATTCCCCCAGACTGTAAAACTCCAATAACTACTACCAATGTTATATTTTCCAAGGCATTTAAAGATGATTTTTTTGTTATGCTTCGAGAAAGGAATTCTAAAGCTTTAGCAGATATGAAAATCAATGCAACTGAAGTTGAAGCTAATAGGTCAGCATCTAGTAAACTAAGATCCAAAGCTAAAAAGGCTGAAAAGAGGATGAAATCTAGAGAACAAGGTGCATCATCATCAAAAAATAAATATGGATGAACCAAAATTGATGAATTAACTTCTCTCCTTAGAAATATTTCTAATAGAATCTCTAAGATGGAATCTCAATGTAGAGTTTTTCAACCAGTTTCAGATAGACCACAAGTTCAATATAGAAGACCTTTTCAACCTCAAATTTTGCAATGACCAAATAATGACCAGAAAATCCAACCTACCTTATTGATTGATGATCAAGACCTTGAACAAACTGTTCATGTTGTTACAAATGATATCAATCGGTTTGAATATTCCTTATCCCACAATGAAATTGTTCTAATAAATCAGGAGCATGTCTCTACCCAAAATCAAGAGAGTTCTCAAATTTCTAAATATCAGGCTTTTTTTGAGTTTCTCATTGTTGAGTTAAATAGAAGATATGACTTAAGGCCTAAACTAGGACTTGGTAGACCAAACAAAAAGGTAGCCTTTGATGAACCTCTATTTAAAAATTCTAAAACAAAAACATCATCAAGTGAAACACATAATCAGTTACCAAAACAAAATATTCCTGATAAAACTACTCCAACAATATTTAATGTTGAAAAATAATTATAAATATTTAAAATTCCATTATCTGAACTCTCTAAAAATCCATGTTATAAAAATCAAGTTTCAAAATGGATTGAATTTTGAAGTATTGATGTAGAAGAAGATGTCATAAGTTTGCAAGATTAAAAACCTTAAGTAGTTTTTGGTCCTAGCTTTGATATGATTGATGAAAGTGTTCCTCATTTTTATGTACCTTTGAAAATTCATGATTACATTTTATATAATTTCATGTTATATTTTGGGGCTTCTCATAATTTAATGCCTAATGTAATCACAGATCAACTTCAATTACAAATCACTATAACAAATCATGATATGTATATGTTTGATTTTAAGAAAGTACCTTGCCTCAGATTAATTAAGGATTTAGTTGTAACACTCACCCAAACCATGTATAGAGTATAGTCTTGGATATAGTGGTCATATATATTTGACCCAAATTTGGAATTTTACTGTCTAAATCTTGTGCAAAATTGGGAGGGATTTTGCAAATGGACATGTCTTTTGCTACAATCCCAATTTATGGAGGTGAACATTTAAGGTTATATAGAGAGGTTAGATTTATTAACATAGTTTGTAAAGGAAATCAAGCCATCAATAATCCAATTTATGCAATTGATCTATATTTTGGGTGCTTTAATTTATCCAATAACGATCTCTCAAATTTTGATATCAACATTCAAGAAGTTGTTAATATCGCTCCAATTTTATATACTAATATTTGGAAAATGTACTTTGATGGAGCATTTTCGAAAGATGGAGTTGGGGCTGGAATTGTTCTCATTTCTCCATATAAGAGTAACATAACTCAGTACTTTAAGTTATACTTTGATGTTACAAAGAATATAGAAGAATATGAAGGCTTACTTTTAGGATTGGAATTAGCTAAAATCCTAAAGGTTTAGAATTTGATTGTATTTGGTGATTCAGAGTTAACTGTAAAACAAATTAGAAACCTTTGTCAAACTAAGCACCCCAGGATTAGGTATTACAAGAATGAAGTTTGGGATTGTGTAGAAAATTAATTTCAAGCTTTTAATATCACATCAATTCCAAGAGAAGAAAGCATTCATGTTGATGCCTTGGCAATTTCTGCCAGTTCTTTTAAAATTCTTGATCCTATGCAATTACATTACCAAATTGAAGTGAAATGCATGCCCTCTATTTTGGATAATCTTAAACAGTGACAAGTCTTCAAAGATGATGAACACTAAAAAACTTCTTACAAATAGATAAATTCTCAGCTTTTCATATCAAAGAAGAATAAATTGCTGAAAGTAAATCAAATGAAGACAATTAGAACTTAAAGTTAGAAACAAAAAATAGCAGATTACAATATCATTCAATTATCTAATAATTACATCCCAAAAGGATTAGTTCCCCTTGAAAACATATTTGATCATAATGATCTCTCAAAAACCTCATTATTAAATTCACAATAAGAGCATGTTCAGGATTGTAATATTGGAACTTCTGAAGAAATCAAAAATGTTAAAATGTCACCATCATTGCCTTAGGAAATTAAAGACCAACATGTCAATCTTTTCAAACATTATAAAGATGTATTTGTGTGGTCATATGATGAGTTGAAAACCTATGGAACAACTATTATCCAACATAATATTCCTCTCAAACCATAAGTTAAAATTTTTCAGCCAAAGTTAAGAAGAATAAATCCAGTCTTGCTTCCAATTATTGAACGATAAAATAAAAAACTATTGGATGCAAAAATAAATGTTTCCTTTAGATATTCTAGATGAATAACTAACCTAGTACTTGTCAATAAGAAAAATGGTGAAATAGTATTGTGCCTCAACTTTAGAAATCTAAACAAAGTGTCCTTAAAAGATAATTATTCATTACCAAATATGGATCATTTACTTCAAAAAATGTCAGGTTCAAGTAGAATTTCAATGTTAGTGTTGGGTTGTGTTATATTCTTTCCACGACTGGCCCATGTAGTTAACCGGGGGGTTAGGAGGGGGCGGATCCCCCCATTTGCTACGCCGATTGCATAGTGGGGGGAGTCACAGGGGGATTGAGGGGTGCAAGTAACCCCACTCTATGGAGTCTGGGGCAGTGCCTTGGAAAATTTTGGTTTTGGACCCTATGTTAGGTTGGGAAGACCTACCTATGGTTTTTTGCATGATTTTCGGTCGATGGTTTTAGACGCGATGGTTTTCGGTCCATGGTATTGGATGCTTCGGCATGTATAAATATGTATTGTAACATTGAAAGGAAAATAATGAAAAATCAAGCTGGTAGTCCCAATTTTGTGATCCAGGGGAAAATATTTGTGTATATGTGTTTTATGTGTTATGCTCTCGCATTGTTTATTTTATGTGTTTTAGAATTTGTATGTTGGTAATTTCTATATGGGGTTAAAAACTACATTTGGTATTAGAGCTGTTTTGGCTTCAAGGGGACGCCTTTGTTGCTGAGGGGTTTTGCTCAGGCTTATGATAAACCCCGTTCAATGGGAGATCTGTGGGATCGATTCTGGTGGTGAAAGAAGATGGCAAGTAGTGGAAAGATAGAGATCGAGAAATTTAATGGTCAGAGTTTTGAGTTGTGGAAACTCAAGATGGAGGATCTATTGGTGGATAAAGATCAGTGGATCGCGGTAGATCTGGGTACTAAACCAACAGGGTTGTTTGATGAAGAATGGAAGAAGTTGGATCGAAAGGCAAAGAGCACAATACAATTGTGTTTCTCAGATTTAGTATTGTTGAATGTATCAGGGGAAGCTACGGCGTAGGCTTTGTGGGACCAGTTTGAGACTTTTTACCACTCTAAGCCTCTATTGAATAAACTGTTCCTATGGAAAAATCTGTATAACCTGAGGATGAAAGATGGAGATCGGTGACAGAGCATCTGAATGCATTTAATACTGTGGTAAGTCAGTTATCATCTATTGATAAAAAAAATTTAGATGAAGATAAGTGCATTAGTTTGTTGTGTTCTCTACCAGATTCGTGGGATAGTCTGGTTATTGCAATAGGTAGCAATGCAACTGCCTTGCAGTTTGATGAAATAGTCTCATCCTTGCTGATGGAGGAGATGAGACAGAAAAATATGGAGATCCAGAATGGTGATGCCTTGTCTATACGAGGACGGTCCCAAAATAGAAACAAAAATAAGTCATTGAGTGCGAGATCTAAATCTAGAGGGAGATCTAAATCTTTAGGAAAACCTGTAAAGGTGGTGTGCTGGAAATGAGGAAAGGAAGGGCACTACAAAAGGGACTGTAAATCTAAAGCTCATGACAAAGGAAAGGGATCTGATGATGCTCCTTCTGCATAGGCCAAAACCACCTCAGATGAAGGTGGGGATGTGTACTTGGCTTCCTCAAGTACACATGTAGATCATCAAGCATGGTTGATTGACTCATGTGCATCCTTTCACTTCACTCCCCATAGAGAGTGGTTTTGGGAGTATGAGAAATACGATGGTGGTGATGTTTTCTTAGGGGATGATAGGAAGGCTAGAATCATTGGTCGTGGAAAAGTAAAGTTGAAGTTGCAAGGTGGAAGGGTTAGAACCCTTACGGGTGTTCTGCATATTCCTGCGTTGGCCATGAAATTTTTGTAAGCAAGTTGGATGATGCAGGTGTAAAAATAGTGTTCGAGAAGGATACCTCCAAGATGGTTCAGGGAGCACTGGTATTGATGCGGGGAGTTCGGATTAGAACTATGTACAAACTACAAGATAACAATGTTATTGATGGGTGCAACAGTTTTTTGGTTCTTGAAAGTGGAGCAGAAAATCTAGCGGCCTATGGAGAAAAGGCCATGCTGTGGCATCAAAGGCTTGGACATATTAGAGACAAGGGCCTTTGAATATTTCATGGTAAAGGTATGGTAGAAGGTATGACTACTAGATCTCTGGATTTTTATTTCTGTGAAAATTGTGTATATGGGAAGGAAAATCGTGCGAGTTTCCTCTCTGGTGGTAAGAGGGCGAAACAAATATTAGAGCTTGTGCACAATGATGTATTTCAACCTATGAAGGTCCCATCACTGGGTAAGTCTGTGTACTATCTATCATTTATAGATGAATTCTCAAGGAATACATGGATATATTTCCTTAAGAAGAAATATGAAGTCTTTGACATGTTTAAAGAATTTAAGGCTCTAGTGGAAAACCAGACAGAGGAGAAGATAAAGGTGCCGAGGACAAATAACGGTGGAGAGTTTTGCAAGAAGGAATTTGAAGAGTTCTATAAGAAGTGTGGTATGGCACGACAGAAGACTACTCCACACACACCTCAGCAAAATGGACTTGCAGAAAGAATGAACAAGAAATTGATGGAAAGGGGAAGAAGCATGCTCAGTGGTGTCGGGTTAGGACAGGAATTCTGGGCAGAGGTGGTGGAGACGACATGTTCCCTTTTCAACAGATCACCTTCATCAGTGTTGGAGGATAAGACTCCACAAGAGGCATGGACTGGTAAGAAACCCTCTCTTTCACATCTGAGGGTATTTGGATGTGATGCATATGTACATGTTCCAAAGGAGAAACGAACCAAGTTGGATAGTAAATTTGAAAAATGCATCTTTATTGGGTATAAGGATGGTTTAAAGGGTTATAAGCTTTGGAATCCAGTCACACGGAAGGTTGTGTACAGCCGAGATGTGGTGTTCAGAGAGGTGAAAGATGTTATTAAACATGAAGTCCAACCAAAGGAACCTGAGAAGATAGAGTTTGAGCTAAAGGAGGAAAAATCAGACTCTACAATAGAGGAGGAATCAGAAGATGAAGAGCCACAAACTCCGGGTGTGAGAAGATAAGTTCGAGAAAGAAGGTAGCCAGAAAGGAATAGTCTATCTTGTTTCTATTCAAATTTTGATTTATCTATTACTGATGATGATCCTAGAACTGTGAAGGAAGTAGTAGATTCAGAGGATGGAAAACTCTGGAAAGAGGCCATGGTTGATGAAATGGCATCTTTTCACAAAAATGAGGCATGGGATCTGGTGGAGTTGTCGGCTGGAAGTAAACCCATTGGCAGCAAATGGGTGTTCAAGAAGAAGACAAATGCAGAAGGGAAGGTGGAGAAATACAAAGCTTGGTTGGTAGCAAAAGGTTATTCCCAGGTGCCGGGAATTGATTTTTATGATATTTTTTCTCTTGTTGCCAAGGTAACTTCTATTAGATTACTTTTATCTATTGCTACTGCTTTTGATTTTGAGATAGAATATATGGATGTGAAGACATCATTTATTCATGGGGATTTGGAAGAGGAAATCTACATGAAGCAACCTGAAGGCTTTGCGGTGAAGGGTAATAAAGAATTGGTATGCAAGTTAAAGAAGTCTCTGTATGGGTTAAAACAGTCACCAAGGACATGGTATCAGAAATTTGATACATTTATACGGGGACTTGGCTTCACCAGAAGCAAATCAAATCACTGTGTGTATTTTAAATTAATTGGTGACCGTGTATTTATCTGGTCTTGTATGTGGATGATATGTTGCTGGTTGGAAATGACAAAGAAATTATCCAGGATTTGAAGACCCAATTGTCCTCCAAATTCGACATGAAAGATCTCGGTGTTGCAAACTATATTTTGGGCATGGAAATTAAAAGAGATCAAGCAAAGAGGAAGCTCTGGTTATACCTGAGGAAGTATGTCGAGACAATACTGCAGAGGTTTAATATGCAGGATAGTAAACCTGTGAAGGTTCCTATTCCTATAGGTGTGAGGTTATTTGCTGAACAGTGTCCCAAGAGACAAGAAGAGGAAGAGGACATGTCCTGTGTTCCATATGCAAGTGCAGTCGGTAGCTTGATGTATGCAATGGTATGTACTAGACCAGACCTTGCACATGCAGTGGGAGTATTGAGCAGGTTTATGTCAAAACCAGGGAAGGAGCACTGGATAGCGGTGAAGCGGGTTTTCAGGTATTTGCGTGGCACTAGTGATTATGGTTTGTGCTACCAACGAAGACCAAGATTGAACAGAGTGTTGGATATTCGTGGCTTTGTTGATGCAGACTGGGCTGGAGATCTGGATCAGAGAAGATCTACAAGTGGGTACGTATTTAACCTATTTGGAGGTGCAGTCAGTTGGATGAGTAAGAAACAATCTGTAGTGGCACTATCAACTACAGAGGCAGAATACATGGTAGCCACTCATGCAAGCAAGG
>APFE030734049.1:233269-256218 GCA_000404065.3 Pinus taeda
CTTGGGTATGTAGGAGTATGTAATGCACCCAAAGATACGAAGATGACCAATATCAGGCTTCTTCCCAGAAAAAGCCTCCTCCAGAGTCATGTGCCCCAAGGCACAATGCAGACTCCTGTTCTGCAAATAAACAGCTGCGTTGCAGGTCTCTGCCCACAAGAACAATGGCAACCCCTGATCATGTAACATGGCTTTGGCAACGCCTCTGATGGATTTGTTCTTCCTCTCTGCAACCCTGTTCTGCTGGGGGTTGTAAGGAACAGTGAACTCCCTCCTAATGCCTGCCTTCGCACAATAGTCAACAAACTCTCCAAGGGTGTACTCTCCCCCATTGTCTGACCTCAGGGACTTGATCTTCCGACCTGTCTGTGTCTCCACAAGAGCTTTAAACTCTTGAAACCGCTTGAATACCTCATTCTCGGTCTTCAAGAAGTAAATCCAGGTCCTCCTAGAGTGATCATCAATGAGTAAAACATAGTACTCATATCCACTCAAGGAAACATGAGACATTCGACCGCTCACATCGCAATGAATCAAATAAAGTATCCCAGTCACTCTGTTGTCACTGCTGGGAAAAGGGGATTTGGAAAACTTGCCCATCGTACATCCTCTGCAAGTATCAAAGTGATAAGTACTGAAATCTGGCACACATATAGTGATCTCCCGCAAGGTCCTCAAGGCTCCATGATACATATACCCCATCCTGCGGTGCCAAATCTCACACAACTCAGAACTGCTAGCTCTGTTGTTAACACTACTACTCAATGCCAAAAGGGGCTGGAATGAAAACTTGTACACCTTTGCATGGTTTACACCTATCACTCTAGCTGAATCAACTGGAGTGCCCCTGGGATACATCAACACTTGTCCTCCCCTGAGCAATACCTCATATCCTCTGTCCTCCAAAGCTGAGATGGATATGAGGTTCTTCCTCATCCCTAGCACATAAAGAACATCCGACACCTTCAAGGGAGGTTTGGACTCCCTCTGAAATGTCAGTGTCCCCACACCGACTGCTCTAACAACTCTGTCATCACCGAGTACTACCTCCATATCAGTGCCACTCTCTGAAATCTCTAAGAAGTACTCATGGACTCCTGTCATGTGACGTGAAGCCCCACTGTCCAAATACCAGATACCGAAGATGCTCCGCTAATCGAGGGAAAAACATGCTCCCTCTGAACCTGTGTGGCAGGTGATTCTGCACTAGAGGACTCACATGTAGTGAACCCAAACTCTCGGTCAAAATGATCTACAAAGTCCTCAACCTCTACTGAAGCTGCAATGCTCTAGTTCTTCCCCTTCTTCTTCTTCTTCTCCAGACACACAACTGCATAGTGTCCCATCTTTTGACAATTCCAACACTTCACCTTGGAATAGTCCTTCTGTGTGTTACCCTGTTTACCTTTACCTTTTCCTTTGCCCCCACCATTGCTTGTGGAAGCCTACTTCTTCCCTTTGCCTTTCTTGCCTTCTGTCAAGAGTGCTACATCCTCATCCTGCTCAACTGGCTTGGCTACCTCAAGCCAACCTTTCTTGATCTCTGTCTGAATGCAATCATCCCAAAACCTCTCCCAAGTGGGAAGGGTCTCATGTGCACAAACCCCATTAGCAAAGTTCATCCATGAACGGGGGAGGCCATTCACTGCAATCTACACAAACTCAGTGGGTGGAATGACCTCTCCAATTACTGCCAACTCATCTCTCACATTAGTAATCTTTGTGAGATATCTAGCTGCATTATCATTACCCATCTTAATGGTCTTCAGCTTCTCCTTCAGGACCATTTTCCAGTTCTCATTGGTACTTTGGTAGAGATTGCAAAATTCTTTCCACATCTCATGGGCATTTCTCTTTCCTCTCACATGAGGAATGCAATGGTCTTTGACTCCGTCTAGAATCAGTCTCTTACCCTTGTTGTTCTTTTTATTATAATCATCCAATTGAGTAGCATCAGTAGGCACAACAACAGGGTTCTTTGTGGTATGCACCATAATGTCCCAGACTTCTGCCTCCTCAAAGATACTCTGCATTCTCTCCTTCCAAACGCTGTAATTGTTATGCCCATCCAAATTATCCTCCAC
Organism: Pinus taeda; assembly: GCA_000404065.3. Taxonomy (NCBI): domain Eukaryota; kingdom Viridiplantae; phylum Streptophyta; class Pinopsida; order Pinales; family Pinaceae; genus Pinus; species Pinus taeda. The sequence continues at coordinate 235,354 of APFE030734049.1, forward strand.
CCTCAATCCCAATGACATCCTGCTATCCTAAAACTGAAAAATAGCACTGCTGTAGTAAAGATAAAACTGTTGTTTGTGAAAAATCAGCTTGCTGGAATTTCCTGAGTGAAAAATTAGCAGGCTGTAATTTTCCTCCTTGCTGTCCCAAATTGCACTTCAGCACTTAGCTCTGATACCATGTAGAAATTTCTCATTTCCCACCCCATTTTTCAATTTCACCTTATTTCTCCAAAATAGTTAAATACCCTTTCCCATATCCATACATTCAACAACTAGAAAATAAATTTTGTTGAAAACACAAATTCTAAAAATATTACAGAATGCTGGAAAATGCAAAAATAAATATCAGCACATACAAACATCCATTCAACACATTTAAACACAGTGATTTTTGGTCAAGGTGACCCTGAAAAAACCCCCTACAACTCTTGGGGAAACCAATTCAAAAGCTCCTTCTTATTTATGGAAAATTCTTTTTACAGTGAGAGAAATATTCAACAAAAAATCAGCAAGCAAACTTTTACAACTTATCTCGTTTTCCGTGCCTCACAGCCAACTGGAAAAACTTGCAAACAACAAAACAGAACAACATTAAATGATGTACAGCCTCCTTGGTTTTTGTGCCCAAATTTTAGCCTTAAATGTTGTGGTACAGACTGCCTAGAAAAGCGTGCAAGCTGCCATAAATGCTGTTGTGCGGTTTTCCTCGATTTATGTGCAGAAAAATAGCAGTACAACTATACGTATGTACCTAGAAATGCATGCCAAGGTACAACCACTTGCTGTACGGATTTCTGCTCCTCGATTTCTGTGCACTTGCTATACGGCCTCTCTAGAAAATCGTGCCCAATATCTACCTTTCACTGTGTGCTAACTCAGCTACACAAACTTGCTGAGATGCTGCTTTGGAATGTGTGCCAAGTTGCTGCCTACTTCTCCTCCCTTTCCAAAAATCTCCCTTGCTCTCTTGCTCTCCTTCTCTCAATATGCTCATGAAAGAATGAATGACCTTTTCCTCCTTTCCCTCCTTTAATCTAACCCTAAGTGACTTTTGGGGAATCCCTAAATCCAATGGCTGAAATAGATTGAGATCTAGGGCTAAGATTAAATGCTCATTTAAATCTCACTTTCTATTTTTTAATTCACCCCACTTTAATAAAAACCCACTTAGTCAATAATGTCCAAAGTCACTTTTCCTTTCTAATTTTACATTGACTTTATTAAGTCACTTTAAAATTAAACTTTGGTAACTTTATCACTTAAAGTCACTCTTAAATTAGATTTGACTTTATAAAAATTATGAAGTCACTTTAGGAGAAAAATTAAATTCTTTTGGACACTTTAAGATCAAAGCCTTAGGGAACCGCCTGTCCTCCGGTACCAAATTTCAACAATTTTTAGAAGCTTTCACCAAGGAGAATGATGTAGAGTCGGACCCTATCAAGCAATGGAAACATTTCCCAAATAAGCATACGCATGAGTCCTTTGGTATGTACTCCGTAGACTCCTTAGGATCTCCCTATTGCTATGCTGGTGCTATGATATGTAGACTCTTTAAAGCCTTTCATTCAGCTAGATTTTCCATACAAATAGTGCCTTTAATGGAAGCAACAATTAACTCTTTTATGATGGATTAGGCAACCATTTTATTAGATAAAATGGCCAACCACATCCTGAATTATAGAATAAATAGGTATGTAACTACCTGGATAATACCCCCATTCTATATGAGTGCCTACATTATGGATACCATCTGTTTCAATTCTGACTTCCCCATTCTAGGTTGGAAATGGACTCCTCAAGACCCAACTCCTATTCACATTTATCATAAGTATTTGCGAAAGGCCCATTATAAAGATCATATATATAGATATTGCCATGGTTTTGTTTTACCCGTCCATCAGGCCATATTCAACAAACATGCTCCTCGGTTATCCGATGAGGCCAACATTGACCTAACACCAATCGAAAATTGGTTCGGTGAAGAAAAGTTCACATATGTCAGACTTTTTGGCAGCACCACAGATCCACATGTTCTCCCATTGTACATTCTTGATAAGTTATTGGCCAAAGAAATAGCTTACCAGATAACGGAGAAAGGAATGTCTAGGAACCTCAAAGAGTCCAAAAAACAAATGTGGCTTGCATTTCCCCTCCGCTGTGGTACTTGCTCACTGCATGATTTCAAACATGCTGAGAAAGAAGCAGAGAAGATAAAAATTCTAAAGTTAGAAGTCATCCCTAAGAGACAGTATGACCCAAACGAAGTGGCTTACAACTTTAACACTCAGGTGAAACTTGCCAAATTTGATCATGAGAAGGATGACTATGATGACTTGTTTGTTTTAGCTAAGTCGTTTTCACAGGTAAAACATATAGTAGGGATCAAATTGGGAGCAAGGGGAATAGATAAGTTTATACAGTTCAGGACACAGAGGTTACAAACACTACCTCTAGATTTATTGAGCACTACCCCTACGGTGCAGCAAGAAGGCCACAATGAAGAACACATTACTGAGAAGATTCCTGAAAAGGAGCAGACAAATGAAAAGACTAGTGAGCTCCTAGATACCAATGTGCATATTGATGCCAACTTAATCAAGGAATGGGAGAAATTTGATCAGCAGATCAAGAACCAGAATGACTCCCAAAACATCATTACACCAAAATCGCCTGCAACACAAGAGCCTATTGTTACGAGTATTATAATTGAAGGGGTAGTCAGCATAGTTGACACTCAGCATGATAATGAAATAATTCCAGAGAATCCTTCTGAAGAGATTGTATTGAAGGTTGAGGAAATACCACCCCTAGATGTATTTTATAATCCAAAGCATAGGGTTGTGGTCAAAAGATAGAGGAAAAGGAGGAAAATTGACCAGGGAACATTCTTAACTCCTCAAGATGAACTTATGAATGTGGTATGGAAAGACTTAGAAGTCAATCCTTCTAAGGATTTAAATAAGTTATCTCAATATGTAGGTACTTATATAGCCTCTAAAGTTAGCTAATTGATCAAGGAAAAGGATCTAAGGATCACCCAAATTGAAAAGAAAATGGCAGTGGAACAATAGAAGATCAATCAGCTTGAGCAACAGCTAGTAGAGAAAAAATCGCAGAATGAGAAACTAAAAGAACAGTTAAATCTGGAGAAACAAAAGACCAATCAACAGGCTCTCCAGAAATAACAAAAGTTGTCTCAACAACTCAACAAGCTTCAAGTCGCACTTCTGTAGGAAATGAAGGCCAAAGAAGAAAAAATTGCATAGTTGCAATTACAGGTAGAGAAATTCAAAGGCTATTTGAAGATTGGTGAATTCAAGAAAGAAGCCCTAGAAGTGACTAAAGCCTTATCTTGGTCACTGAATATCCATTGCCATAAAATATCATTGGTTGACCCATTGAACATCACCACTGCATCACTCATTGAAAAGGTAGTGGACACCAGGTTAGAATTTGACAATGCAGATGATAAGGTCACAAAATTTCTCTCTTGGCAAAGTTTAGAAGAAGGCATGGCTGCTAATCTACCGAAAATCCAAGAATTGCACAAACAAGTCTTGTTTTTGAAGTGGGAATCACAATTAATAAAGGCCAAAAGATATACTTCCAGACCCAGGGCTACAATGAACAGTGTGATCGAGTTGGTAAATGACAGCTTATATGGAGCTAAGTTGATCTATGATTGCTCCCTAGGAAATATCCTGAAGGCAAAAAGGACTAGAAAATCAATGGAGACAGGATCTGGCCAGTAGAGAAGAACAAATAAAAAAAGTGCATGACTTAACTTGGGATGCATTTTGGTTCTTCCTAGTCAACCCTCATAGCCAGCAGATGGCCACCAAATTCCTTGCCAATGTTGTCAATCACATGGTTCCCTAGATTTCAGATGCCACATATATAGACCAACTACATTCAAGGGAGAGTCATCCTCCGAAAATTCGAGAAATGCACTCAATTTGTCAACTGCGAGTGCAAGAGGAGAAGTAGATTCAATGAATTAGTTCAAACTCTATCGCACTATTATTTTCATTAAATCAAATCCCAAATTTTCATGTTTGCAGTTTCAACAACTCAAAGTGATTTTATTGACAGTTAGTTTTTATTTTATTATTTAAACCCTTTCATGTATTTGATGAAAGGGTCCTCAATTTGTATAAAATTTGACTTGAGAAGTTACACTTTTGTACTTCTGAATATATTTTTATTAGTAGTGGATCAAGGTTCTACATTTTTGTGAAATTTTTCAAGACCTGCACTTTTGTATCTCCTGGAAGTTTTCTCAAACAAGAAAGTGGAATCAGAGTGTTATTTACATTGGAAAGACTAAAATGCATGCAGTATTTCTGTCACTGTTCTTTTGTCTTGTTTCCTTATCTAATGAAACATTCCTTTTAAAAGTTGTTATTGTTGATATATGTATGCCCTTCAAACAATTCTTTATCATGTCATTTCTGAAGATTTAGAATTGTTATACTTTAAAGATATATGTCATCAATATACATTGTTATCAATGCGATATGTTTTTATAATTACTTTGTTTAAATTCTTAAACAATGTAATCATTATATATGAATGCATCTTTCTATTGATAAGTAAGCCATCTATATGATTATTTGTCTATTAGGAATAATCAGAAATCACATTATTAATACATTACCCAGGTTAGATAAGTATATTTGTATATTTTTGAGTTATAGGTTAAAGCACTTATCATATTTATTATACATTATAAAACAACCATCTATCAAACCATTCATTATATGGGAAACTGGTCCTATAATATCCAGTCGGAGCCACCATACCAAACAAAAAAGGAGTTGTACTAAGGTCCAGACCGGGTGGTTATCCCCAATGTTGGTGCTAGGATTTTAGAGGCATCAACATTTTTGGTGTTAGAAGGAGGGCCTGAACTGTGAATGGCGAGCGAATCCAAATCCATAGGCCATTCTAAAAGTAAAACTCTCTCACCATCTCCTCCAACTTCTCCTTCGCATTCTAAATCTCCTATTTTTAAGCGAGAAGTTGAAAAGGAAAATACAACACCCACTACTGAAAACTTGAACACATCTAACAATTCTTCTCTTGAACCCCCTGAAGTACAAACCTTGATTCATAAATTCCAAGGGTTTTTGATATCCCAAGAACAGTTTAACTTATCCCAAGGCAGTGTGACTTCACAATATATTCCATCCCAGCCTCTTACTAGAGCACAACATGAAAAGCTTGGTATTCCACCAACTGAATTTCCTCTGCCAAGTCGAAAAAGAGTTAGGAAGACACCTTTAGAGTCTGACTGTGATATTCTCTCCTCATCATCATCCATTCCATATAAACCATTTCAAACTCATCCATATATTCCACAACTCCAAATCATAGTCCAAAAGGGTATAGGTACTCGAACATCCTCTACCCAATCACTTTCATCTTCCTTCTCACCTTCTTCTACCATTAGCACAACAATGGCGCAACCTCAAACAAGGCCATGGACCAATCCAGGAGCTATCGTAATGCCTGCACCTTTGACTCATTTACCAGCCCATCCTAAAAAATGGTTACCAAAATTTAATCCTGACATTGGTATATTAGCAGAATAACATATAAACAATTTGATGTTGTCAATAAACTTGAATGGAGTAACAGAAGAAGATGTTGTTGTTAGACTATTTCCATACACTTTACAAGGAGTAGCTAGATTGTGGCATTTTTAATTACCACCAGGATCCATCAATAGCTGGGATGCTTTTAGGAGCAATTTTTAACCAAGTTTGGAGACGATAGGTCCATAACAACTTTGATTAATGATCTCTCCAATCTGAAATCTGAATCAAGGGAACCCATCAAAGACTTCAACTACCAATTTAATAAACTTCTAAAAAAAATTATTGCAACATCCAAATATAGTGAAAAAGCCCAAAGCAAATGGTATATCTCTGCCTTGCCTTCAAACATAGCCATCTTCATTGATAGGGCTGTCAAACCCACATTAGCAGAAAATATGAAGGAAGCGATCATTGTTGAAAAATGTATCATTTCTTTGGAAAATAAAAATGCTTTTGAAGAAAGAAAATACAAAAAGGTTACTTTCAAAGATGATTCAAAAAAGAAAGCAGTTAAAAACCCATATGACATGGAAGGTTTACAAAAGTTTTTGAAAACTATGTCCAATGAAAAGGTGGAAATTAAAAAGCAGGTAGCTGAAACTTCTACTAAAAAACTATTTAGAAATTTTAGAAGAAATTAGTCAACTGGCCCTAAACCACCTAAGTCTATATCCAATGTAGAATCAGATCTAGATGACGATGAAGATGAAGACATAGTTTTGTCATAAGAGGAAACGGAAGAAGATGAAACAATTGAATGTCAGGGAATGTGGGACTTTATCTTGCCTAACTCTGATACTGAAAGTGAAAAAGAAGCTCTCCTAGTGAATACCAGAAGTAAAAATGCAGCAGAGCTTGTTCAAACAAATCCAAATAAGAAAAATTCAAGCCTTGTTGCTAAAGACAAAGCTCCCATGAAGAAAACTCCAGTTTTTCCTACCCAAAATCAACCATCATCCTTTAATCCTCCATCATCATCTAAAACATAAGTAGTTTCTGACTCTATGGATTATAACATCGTGGAAGACATGAAGAAGACTCGAGCAAATATTTCTTTACATGAACTTATCAAGCTCAAACATCAATAGAAGTTGTTGTTAAAAGAATTGAATGTGGTACCTTCTTCTCCTCTCCCAACCAGTGTATTATCCAAGGTAGCTAAAGGATCAGGTAAGCCACCATCAGATAAAGTAGATGCTATTGATGTTGTTTTGATTGGAGATAGGTCTAATTCTCATACTCCTCCTTTTCTCTTGACTTATGAGATCTATAATAGGAATCTACATAACTACCTGGTAGATTCAGGGGCTTCATCAAACATAATGCTAGCCTCAATTTTCTCCAAATTAAACATTGAGCCCCAGAAATCTATAGTTCATATTGTTCAATTAGATCAGACCAAAGTGCAAGTTTTAGGAGAGATTAATTTAGTTACTATCAGATTATTAGTTGATCCCAGAGTAGTTCAAAGAATTGATATATTGATTTCTAACATCCCTAAGTTTTATGGTTTAATTCTAAGTAGGGATTGGTCTGAGAAACTCCATGGTTACATTTCCACTGATTGGTCTCACATGTGGCTTCCCTATAAGGGGAAAGCAAATCAAATCAAAATAGATCGGGAAAAACACATGACTCATACACTAATGGAGTTTGAACAACAAAACCAACCTATAGCTTTCAATAACAACATTCTCGGAGATTACTTAGCTGAGCTCTGTCATTTGTGTGAGTTGCCATCAAGGACAACATGGAATAAAAGGGCAGTTCTCCACCACAAGGACTCCTCGGAAAAATGGAGTGGTAGAAAGGATGAACAGAACTGTTCAACAAATGGCTCATGCTATGCTAGATGAATCTGGGACTCCTGCAACCTTCTGGGGTGAAGCTGCATTCGCCGCCATCACTATTCTCAACCAAGCAAATGTTTGGGTAGAGAGCACTCAAAATACACATGAACTTTGGTATGGTAAGACTCCTACTTTAAAATACTTCAAAGTTTTTGGAATAAAATGTTACAACAAAAGGACTAATGAAAAACTTGGCAAGTTGGAACCTAGAGCAAATGAAGGAATTCTCCTTAGTTACTCTTCCTGAAGTAAAGGATATAAGTGTTATACTAAAATACTTGGGAAAATTATTGAATGTATTGATGTTGTGGTTGATGAAGCAGGAAAAATCCAAAGCAGGTAAAAACTAAAGAGTATGAAGAAGATGAGGATTATCCTTCCACATCAAATCAAATAAATTCTGAAGAAGAAGCCAATGAAGCACCAGAAGAACAGATAACAGTAGAAGAAAATACTCCATCCAGTTATGTTCAGAAAAATCATCCAGAGACAAATTTTGGGACAGAAAGAGGTAGGTGTGTAGAGAAGAAGAACTATTATAGAAGCTTCAAGCTATCTAGCATTACTTTCCTCCATCAAACCTCAAAATGTAAGTGAAGCATGCAAAGATGAATGTTGGGTCAAGGCCATGAATGAAGATCTTGAGCAAATTGAAAAGAATAATACTTGGGAATTAGTTCCTAGACGACATGATAAGAATATCATAGGAACCAAATGGATATTTACAAACAAGCTGAATGAAAATGGTGAAGTTATCAGAAACAAGGCTAGACATGTTTGTAAAGGATATGCTCAACAAGAAGGTATAGAGTTTGAAGAAACTTTTGCACTTGTTGCTAGACTTGAAGCCATAAGAATGTTCCTCGCTCTTTCTAGCTTTCAAAAATTCAAAGTATACCAAATGGATGTAAAATATGCCTTTCTTAATGGAGACTTAGAAGAAGAAGTATATATTGAGCAACCAGATGGATTCATTCTTGGAAATGATCCAAAACTTGTATGTTGACTAAGAAAAGATCTCTATGGTCTAAAACAAGCTCCAGAGGCCTGGTATTACCATCTTGACAAATACCTCCATCAACAAGGCTTTTCAAAAGGATCGACTGATAGTAATCTATATAAAAAGATTGATAATGATGAATTGCTAATACTTGTAGTGTATGTTGATGATATCATTTTTGGTAGCAACAAAGAAGCCATGAGTCAAAACTTTGCCTTGGTAATGCAACAAGAATTTGAAATGTCCCTGCTTGGTGAGCTTACATATTTTCTTGGCCTACAAGTTCAACAAAATAAAGATGGTATTTTTCTATCACAAACCAAGTATCTCAAGCAAATCTTGGAAAAATATGGCATGGAAGATTCTAAACTAGTATGTACCCCCATGGTAACAGCATCATGTCTCAGCTTAAATGATGAGTCAGCAGCAGTACATCAACCAACCTATAGATCCATGATTGGCAGTTTTCTTTATCTAACAAGTACCTGACCAAACATCATGCATGTAGTGGGAATATTTGGAAGATTCCAAGCAAATCCAAAGGAATCACACCTTCAGGTAGTCAAAAGGATTTTCAAATATCTTCAAGGAACTCAAAATTTTGGTTCATGGTATCCTAGGAATATAGATCTTACACTTCATGCATATACAGATGTAGATTGGGTAGGAAGCGTGGATGACAAAAAAAACACTAGTGGTGGTGCATTCTATATGGGTTTAAGATTAGTATCTTGGTTCAGCAAGAAACAAATTTCAATTGCATTATCTATAGCTGAAGCAAAATATGTGGCTGTTGCATCTTGTTGCACACAACTCCTTTGTATGATGCAAAGATTGCAAGACATTCAGATCACATGTACTCCACCCATATCCATTCTATGTGATAATAAAAGTGCAATCAATATTTCAAAGAATCTAGTAATGCATTCCAAGACCAAGCACATACCCATCAAATATCATTTTCTACGTGAACAAGTGCTTGAACAAAAGGTCAAATTGGAGTATGTTCCCTCCAAAGAATAGGTTGCTAATATATTCACCAATCCACTACCCAGAGAGACATTTGAATATCTTAGACAGAAGCTGGGAGTAGTTGATGCATCATCTTGCTGGTTGCTGTGGATACAGTCATGTATATGTTGGTTTGAAGAAAAATAGTGGATGAAAGGTGTCTGATATGGGTCTGATAATGATCATCTGGCACAGGTTCAGAGGGAGCATATACTTATAAGTAATGCATTGTTGGCATTATCTTAGAAGATCTTGGTACAAATTCACAGTTGTTTTTTATTCAGATGGAACAGGTTCAGGGGGAGATCATGGTTGCTGGTCTGGATGGTGATTGACAGATGCTGCTGATGATAGTTGTTGATAACAATCATAGTGCTATTTTAGGTATTTGGTCTCTATGTCATGTATATCTTTTATTTTCAAGGTCATGAAACGACCTATTTTGTTTCCCCACTATGCATGGGATGGATGATGTAATGGTCTTGTTCTGACATGTATAATCATTTGGTATATGCCCACTTGGTTGGGTGGATAAGTCAAACTTCGTATATCTAGACTTGGTTGGGAGATGGATGTATGTATGAGTCATTAGTGATAGGAAGGTCATTTATGATGTATGTATAAAGTCATCTTTTTGCAGACCTTTTCTTATATTCTGGGGGAGCATGGCTAGCACACTTCAGCATATCAGAGAATTCAGCATGTACTCAGGGGGAGCAAAACCCTTTTCCCTTGATGACAAAGGGGGGGAGTGACCTGGGGTTGCCATCTAGCCCAAAGGGGGAGATTGTTGGGATTATGATACAGATTGGTTCTATGAAACAAGTGTTGTCCTTGATGGCAACTCACACAGATGATAGATCATAGTTCAGGCTCATGGAATGAAGGAAGAGAGGTATATGCAGGTTCCCCATTGACCAAGCCATGTGTACATGTGGGCTCACAGACTAAAAGGCACAGATAGTGTACATGTTAGAGCCTAGATTTACCTCAGGCTGAAAAGGTAAGCTTCTAGGTCCACATCAAACCACGCTCAGCCTCGTAGCTAGCCCTATGAGGACAGGAGAGGGCTCTCTCCGGGTCAATCTCGACAAAGGATAATCGATGGGGCTCGAGATGACTGAAATAACAACTTATTTTAGGCTATGTATGAAGTACAGAGATTTTATTTGAGTTTTTGGGGGTTTCGAGTCAGAAAACGGGAAATGCAAATTTGGGTCCGGGGATGAGACACAGTTTTTGCAGAGTTCTGATTGGGGCAAGGAAGGCAATCATTTTGATGCTTTCAAAGTGAATAAATGGAAGGATCAGACTAGTGAGGAGCCAAGGAGGGCAAGAGAGTCTCAAGAGTCCTCCTCAAACAGATGAAAACATTGAAAATTAAACAAAAGTTCAAAGCAGAGAACAATAGTCCAATGAATTCTACCTTAATCACTCATTTGTTTAATTTCAGAAGAAAAGAGAAGGGAAAATGATACACATAAACATCAGTGAACTTAAAATTACATAGAGAAAAACATCATCAAAACACAAAGCCACATGGATGCCAACAAGTGTTGCAAAGCCCTGGTCTTTCCTTAGCCAAAAATGCAGAGATATAATGTACAATGATGTGCCAAGCAATCCCAAGTGTCCAACCTTGAAAATGACTCAGAAGATACATGATATAGACCATCCTAACCCACTCCCATGCCTCTAGGGGTCGAGCTCATCATTCTAAGAGCTGTTTCAACCAATTCTAAACAAAGCACTAAAATCTAGGCAATTAAACAACTTGCCTCTATAAGGTAGGAAACTGATTCATTCATTAAATTTTCACTTTTTAATGAATGAATCCTCTAGAACAAGTAAAAATATGCCAATATTACATCATGATCCTTTAGTTACATCAATATAGATCAATAATTACATCACAAAGCAAAACTAGTCAAACTGGCCAAATTTCTGAGCTGGAAGGTGAAAAATTGGACAAAAATCCTCTATGCCAATCCTCTATGTGTCTTGCCAATTTGGAGCTGAATTTGAGGAACTTCCAAAATTCCAAATTGAGCTCAAGATAGCTTGTTGGAAATCCCTGCATGTCTACTTTCCAACCCAAGTGGAATTTTTCAATTTGGTGTCCCTTTGCCCCTCCAAGACTTCAATCTCCCAAGACTGCTTCCTGTCTGTCAAAATAGGGCAGTGAGGTCATTTTTTGAGTCTTTTTGACCTCTTGTGGACTCAAAACTTGCCCAAACTTCTTGGCCATGCACCAGAAGTCATGATTTTTCATGCCAAATCCAAAAATATAAAGCTTTTTCCATTTGGAGCCCTCTAGCAAAAGTGAGTGCCACGTGGCGCGGTGCACAGGGAAGCAAAACCTGCTTTTCAGTGCAAAAGTTTTCAAAAATACAAACATTGCTCCAAATTTCTTGAAATTTGGGCTGTACCTTCTCTATCAAGTGTCATGCTGGGCTAAAGAGGCTTCGGCCAATATCCGAAGACGATCATGCTGCTTTTGCCTCTTTTGCTTCCTTATTGCCTTCTTTAATTTCGCCTTTAGACTCCTTATTCATGCCTTGGAACTCATATTGCGTGCCCTATAATGGAAAGCCATGTGTCTCAAAAATGCTTTGTCCCTATCAGCCTTCTCCAACAGTCTCTCCAGGTGGATTTTGATTCTCTCAAGCCTAGACTCCCAATCATCATTAATCTCTTGCTCCAATGAAGTGAGCTCAATCCTCCACCTTTGGGCAGCTTGGCGATTCTCGCGGATGGTTTGCAACTCCATGATTTCCTGATAATCTTCAAGTTGTTTGTTCCTTTGCTCCAAATATTTCATAGTCCACTTAGCCCTCTCCAAGTCAAGGGACAAGGCTGTGATCTCTGTCTGCTGCTCCTGGATGATCTCTCTAAGATGTGCATTTTAAGAGTCCGTGTTTGTAACATCATCCTGAACGAGAATGAACTTAGTCTCTTACTCACCTAAAGGCCCCTCGTCCTGCATTGGGCTCTTTCCTCTGTCCTGTACCTATGATGCTGATGTCGGAAGCGAGGCCCCTTCCACCCCAGGTGGAGATAACACTCACTTTGCTGCTACAAATAATTGTCTCGTGCCCTTCTGATATGTAATGAAGACCAGTATAGTAGCAGTGTGTGGATCATGGCCTTCTTGCTCATGAGAAGGTCCACTAGTCTCATGCCCAACCTCTGAAGGTGCTCTGAAAAAGTCACGAGAGATGAAATCATCCCAAGTGATACCCTATAATCCAAGCTGATGAACCACCAAAATCTTGATGAGAGAAAAATGGCAAATGTTGTTAAACTGCTGCTCAGGGGTCTTGTGCTGCACAAGGGCAGTCATCCTCTCTATGTTTCGGCATATGAAATAAGGAATATTCATCATCCTTACCTGGGTGAAATGCATGAGCAACCTGATGCGATAAGCATATACTCGGGAGAAGAAACCTTCACAACTGAAATACTTCATGATTAATTTCATTATTGGGGCATATTCATCTTTGAGATATCGGAACAGGAACACTCTCTTGAGCTGCCTCAAGAAACTGGGTTTAATATATGCCTCATAATGTTGCCGGTCAATCTTCTGCTTCTTTTTCCATCGTTCTCCAATGTTCGGTATGCCGGTTGCTAATGAGATAGAATCTACTGTAAATGTGAAAGTGACACCAGCCAAAGTAACTCGATCACCATGTAAATGTAATACAAATAAGCGAGCCAACTCATGATGGATTTGAATAGTAGCAAACTTCTCACAAAATTCATAACATGACTGAAACTGGAAACAAGAAACGGCAAGAGGGCAGGCCTGCAATTCTGTAAGGGTGGTTGATTCTTCTCTAACATGTTTGCCACCTTTATGAGGCCTCTGAGGTGCATGTCCCTCCATGGGTGAGTCACTTTGAGTCTCCACTTCATAATCAGATGAATAACCAGATGACATGACTGCTGCTATACAAACTACCTTGGAGAAAAAGATGTTGGTGATAAAACTGTGTTTGGACTGCTCTTATGTGATGTGGTTGAATTCTGCCACCAAAAGGAAAAAATGCACAAAGGGACTATTGGGAAGAGGGAAAGTAGTAAGGGATTAGGGACTATTGGGACTATAGGGATTAGGGAAATGTAGGAGGGTTTTGAGTGATTTGATGTATAGGGTTAGGAATTGTTGTGTAGGATATGAGGTGTGGGGTTTGAAAATTTGGGAAAGGGAATATAGGAGAAGGAATTAATGAATTTAGGGAGGGGGTAGGAAATTAGGGAATGATGAAAACAAGGGAGAAATGGCATGGAGGAGTGACTTTGGCAACAAAACACTGATTTTGAAACCCACAACAATTGTCCTTTGAGGTACTTTGAAGGTAGGGTTTAAGATTTTTGTTCAATCATTATCATCCACAAACCACCATAACTTATGACAAAATTGGATGAAACACCAAGATAACGACCCTACCTGGCAAATCAACGCAAGTGATGGGCAATTTGGAGAGATTTCAAGCAAATTCAGGATTTCAGGTGTATGTACCACACCGCATACCCAGTGCGCCGCGCCCATGTTATTTAACATTGTGTGGTTTCTCCCAGTGTGTCGCGCCTCTCCAGTGCGCCGCGCCACCTGCTCTATGCGCCGCGCCAGCCAAACTTCCTCCAACTTCACCCAAATGGCACACTTACTCACCCAATTTGCTTTGAATTGCTTCTCTTTGATCTTTGGCATGCAAATGACATTAATCCTCATGGAAAACTATTTATAAAGACATGGATTTTATTTTTTATTCTTGAAAACCCATTTTTGTAATGTTTGGCATTGGCACTTTTTGACATTTTAATACAACTCTGAGATTTGAATTTCCTTTTTGATTTTTGACTGAAATGATGAAATTCTTGGCAATTTTTTGCAGGGATAGCTGACATGGAATTTGGCAAAGGAGACCAGGGCTATGCCTAAAGAATTCAACAACTGAAACTTTTTTGAAAATTATTACAAAAGACGAAATGTTGAATTTTCTTCAAAACAGAGTTTTGAAGAAAAGTCATGATCCATCCAGATGACGATGAAAATATGTGAAATGACAACTTATTAAGAACCTCTCTCTAGCCTGTTGGCTTTATTGGATAGCTTGAAGACACAACTTATGAAACCCTAGACCTAGTGACTGAAATGACACTTGTTGATCAAAGGACTAAAACAGGGTTGTAAGTGACTCAAATACTTGATTTTGATGAATAGACCTGAGCCAACGGTGCAAGGCATGAGGGGTAATGAATGACCAGACCCTTCCCTCAGATTATGGCATGCCCCTAGCGAAATGAAACTAAGTGAAGCGAGCGAGACACCTAAAAATGAAATGCAATAAAGAGAAATGATCTCAAATGGAGGGATGTAAAGACCGACTCTAACATTGGCTCCAATGGGGATGGTAGCTCCTTGGAGGTGCCAAGAACGACAAATCTCTGGGAGAGCTAGACAGTGCCTTCATCCATTGGGCTATGGAGTCCATTATTTTGATAAATCGACATATGACTCCTGACTTATTTATTGACTGACACTTGACTCAAACTTGAATCAAACCAACTCAATTATGACACAAAAATGACTGACAAATTGACTCGACAAATTGAACCCAAAACTGAAAATCTTTCTTCTGAGTTATAGCCTTCACTTAGGGCCCCAGACTGAAGAAAAGATCCCAGCACACTCTTGCAATGAACCTGAAATTAAAATAGTATGTACAATGAATATGTGGACAGCAGAAACAACTCAGAAATGATACCTCTTGAGCAGCTGACCATTGACTGGCCCTCTAGGACATTCTTCTCCGTTCATCTCCTTCGGAAGAAAAGCATTCTGACCACGATATGCAGCAATTTTGAAGGGACCTTTCTAGAGATTTTCAAACTTACCGTGCTTACCCTTTTCCTCATTCCTTGCATCCCATTTCAACACCACTTCCTCCAATTGGAATTTGTCCGCCTTCGCTTTTCTGTCATAGATTTTCTTGATCTTCTCCTGCAACTTGGATGTGTTTTGGAAGACCTCTTCTCTTGTCTGCTGCAAGTGAACCATTTGATTTAGTCTTCGCTACATAGGATCGTTCTCACTGCCAGCCTCTTGAAGAAGTTTGACTACTGGAGCTACTAGAGAGGTAGGAAACACTGTATCAACTCCATAAACAAGCTCAAAGGGAGATATACCAATGGATTTCTTTTGGCTGACCCGATCTGCCCAAAGTGCATTGACCAACTTCTTATGCCAACTCTTCTTGTTAATTTCTATCAGCTTCTTGATGATGTTCACTAAAGATTTATTAGAAGACTCTGCCAAACAATTGCCTTGCAGATGATAGGCAGTTGAGTGACCCAAAATGATTTTATACTTGTTACAAAACTCAATCATCCTCTTTGATTTGAATGTTGTTGCGTTATCAGTGATTAACTTACTCAGGCAACCAAAACAAGACAAGATGTTATTCTCAAGGAATGAAATAATTACCACATACGTAGCTTGTCTGGTGGGAATTACTTCGATCCATTTCGTGAAATAATTTGTTGCCGTGAGAATCTATCGATGCTGATCGGAAGAAGCGGGATGAATTTCACCAATGAAATCCAACCCCCACTGCTAAAATGGGGCACTCACCTCAATGGGTTTAAGCGGCAAAGGCTGTAATTTCTACCTTCCTTCAAAACTCTGACATTTATGACAGCTCTTGACCACCTTATATACATCAGCAAACAATGTTGGCCAATAGTATCCCGCTCTCAAAATTTTATTTGTCGTTGTTTTCCAAAAAAGGTGACTGCCACAATCTCCTTTGTGGAAATCTTCCATGACCTGCTTTGCTTCTTCTTCCACCAAACAATTCAACAAAACACCACCGGGATCTTTCCAATAAAGTGCAGAATTTAAAATGAAAAATTTAGTAGCCTTTAGTTTGAGAGTTCTACTCTTGTTTCGAGTCATGCCGAGTGGTGGTGACAAATTCTACAGCACATATATGATATCTGAATACCATGGGGAAAGAACAAACATTTCGGATACCTAAATTGATGAACCTTCCTCATTCTCATCAGACATAGCAGTGATCAGATTTATGTCTAAGGTGTGCAAGTTGGATTCATTTATTAACTTTGCCAACCCCTGTCCTTTAACAAGCTTGGTGGGCTTTATATCCACATCGTACTCCAACAAAGTGGCAATCACTTGCCTCTTCTTCCTTCCGGATCAGTCTGCACTAAAACATCCTTGACAGTAGTGTTAGGAACATAAGCCAAAGTATGAGAACGCAAAACATATACTCGAAAATCTTTCAGTGCTTTGACAAGTGCCAGGGCCTGCTTTTCAATGATATTGTACTTCAAGGCTGCATCTCTTATAGTTCGGCTGAAAAAAGGAATTGGTCTTTCATACTCCTCCCTTTTCTGCATTAATACAACTACCATTGTATGCTCATAAGCAAAAGAAAACAATATAAAATCCTGAGTGTAGTCCGAGCTGATTAGAACTGGAGCTGAGGAAAGAGCCAATTTGACTAAGTTAAAAGATTTTACAGCCTCTTCCATCCACTTCACTTGGCTGTCCTTCTTAAGCATGTTTGTAATCTCTCTTAGGTGTTCAGCAAGATTAGGAACAAAGCGGCATAAAATATTCATCTTACCATTAAAATATTGGATCTCCTTCTTGTTCCGAGGCAAGTCAATTTGCTGAATCGCTTCTACACGTGCTGGATCAATACGAATTCCATCTTTTGATATAATGTGCCCAAGTAGTTTGCCTTCATCCATTACAAACAAGCTTTTCTTTGGATTCAGTGACACACCATATTTTATGCACTTTTGAAAGACAATTTTCAAGTGATACATGTGCTTTTCATCTGACTTGGAAAAACGGTTAGATCATCAAGGTACACAACCAAAAAGACATCCATCTCATTTGTGAAAGCCAAGTCCATTGCCCGCTGAAATGTGGCACCTGCATTCTTCAAACTGAAAGGCATTTTGGCGTAGTGAAAAGTTCCCCACGGAGTGGTGAACGCTGTCTTATCCCGGTCATCTTCATGGACCAAAATTTGGTTATGTCTGGAATAACCATCGAGTAGTGACATCCAAGACGCTCCAACTACTCGCTGAAGTAATGATCCATTTTGGGCAATGGATAATTGTCCTTTAATGAAACTTTATTGAGATTCCTAAAATCAATGCAGAAATGAATCTCACCTGTCTTCTTTCGTACGGGCACCAAATTAGAAATCCAGTCGGAAAATCTGATGGGAACAATGATCCTGATTTATACAACCTGTTTATCTCCTTCTCAATTGATGGCAGCAGTTTTGGATTTAGCCTTCTCAACTCCTATCTGAAAGGTTTTTGATTAGGCTTAATGGGAATCGTGTGTTGAATTATATTGGTATCATATGTCTTCAAGTCAAAATAATCCCAAGCAAACACATCAGCAAAAGATGACAACAAACTGATATATTTGGCTTTTACCTTGTGTGGCAATGCTCTGGACAGTTTTAGCATTTTGGGATTTGCAGCTGTTCCGATATTGACCTCTTCAACACCCTTTTCTGTTGGCTGTAAGGTTGGCTTGCGGGCTACGTCATCTTGATCAAAGAGTTCTTCTAAAGGTATCAAGTCTTTAGGAATTTTGTTATCCTTTAGCTGCAACACTTCCATTTGATTGATCTGCACATCATCTTCACCATCATCATGTTCTACATCAATTGAGGTATCCTTAAACTTACCTTTGTTTTGCAGAAACTCATCAATTTCCTCATCATCTTGGAAAACTTGCCAATATCTCTGATTGTCTAGGACAGTCAGACGATGCTTGACATGGATTTTGAATTTATTGCTTGAGTTCATAGGAATCTTCAAACTACTTGTTGCCTTAGCAAGTGCATCAACAATGTCGTTTTGAATACGAGGCACACACGTCAAGGTATATTCTGAAAACAATTTCAGGATGTCTAGGACTGCATTTCGGTAAGCTCACATCCGAGGATGTTTTGCTTGATACTCACCTTTAACTTGCTTAATCACCAATTCAGAGTCGCCATATACTGCAATCCTCTTAGCATTCAGCTTTCTTAGAATTTTTAGGCCAGCAATCAAAGCTTCGTACTTAGCCTCATTGTTCGAAGAATCAAAAGCTAGCTTATAAGAACATACCCGCACATTACTAGGCACTTTGTTTGGAGCGGAAAAAGGACTGCGTACCCAAATACCAATTCCAGCACCATCATTTCCCACTACACCATCGAAATCCATGGTCCACAGGCCCTCTTCATATTCTTCTAAGTGTCAAAATTCTGTTGGCTCTGTTTTTCTTGCTTGCTATCCATTATCTTCAACTGATTGCTCAATGGTGTCTTGCTATTCTTGTCCTTCTTTCTTCAAAATTTCTTTGAAATTCTCTGTTATTTCTGGAATACTTTCTCCTTCTACTAACTGACTATCTATATCATTGAAACTATCTGAATACAAAACAAAAGACTCTAGATCAGTATGTACATAATTGATCGGATGATTGATCGGTTTCTCCTTGCTTGTAATCATGTATTTCATTTTTTGTTCCCAGTACAATTTTCTCATTTGGCCAAACATAGGAATCGTTGCATAGGAGAAATCTAGTTATAATGTCCCTTTTAATTTCGCTCCCCAAGATGTGGAAAGGAGCATACCAAACCTAGGAGGAATGTCTACCACAACAATATCCATCAAAACATTCTTCGTTGGGATTTGATCGAGACTTACTACCAAGTCTTTGATGAACACAATACATCTCACTCTAATGGAATCAAATGAAAAGAGATCATGGTATTTCCTAGTGATGTCCAAACCCAACTTCTCCATGATAGCTTTTAGCATAAGATTGTGGGAAGCTCCGGAATCAAACATAGCATTATGCAACACAAAATCATGCACCCTTAAACTTATATAAAAAGGTGGCACATCACTATCTGGAGACTCACCATTCAATGTTGGCCCAAAAATCAATTCGGGTTGATTATCTTCGACATTCACCATATCAGACATTGGATCAAAGTTTAAAATTTTAGAAACTTGTCCTCTATAACTGTTGTTCGTCATTATTTCAGTCAAGGGAATGGATACCTTCAATTTAGAAATTTCATTTTCCAAACTAAAAGCTAAAACCTTTTCTACGTCTTTGACTGGGACATCTTTCTTCTCCTTTTCCTTCAATGCAATTGGCTGATTTGATTTTTCTGCTGATGGAGATTTGCTGATATTAGGATTAGCTGTCTATTTCCCTTTCTTTTGTACACCAGGTGAATCATTCTTTGATGCTAAAGCTTCTTTCCTCTTTTGAATTGGGTTAACAGGCACATCTCTATTTCTAAGTGAATATTGACGTTGA
Source organism: Pinus taeda (assembly GCA_000404065.3). Classification (NCBI taxonomy): domain Eukaryota; kingdom Viridiplantae; phylum Streptophyta; class Pinopsida; order Pinales; family Pinaceae; genus Pinus; species Pinus taeda. The sequence goes on from APFE030734049.1 coordinate 255,202, forward strand.
TGGGTGGACAAAGCATTCATATAAACTCTTTGGTACTCATCTGATTCTTCTTCCAAAACCATGTCATTTGCTAGAATGAAATCTGCATCTTTGTGTACCGCTGAACTTTCTGCATACTCCTCTTCTTCAGTAATATAAATTGGCATATCATCTGGAGTAAAAAAATGGTTTTCCTCTCCAATCACATTCTCCTCCTCCTCTGTCAGGCCAGGAGTAACTCCAGAAAACTAATGTGTTTATTCATTTAACCAGCTACCTAATATATACATGAATGTGATTGTTCAGTTCATCTTCTCGATGACTGTTCACATTCAGTTCCCCAATCACTAAGGATTAGGTGTCAACATTCCCCCCCTTAATCTGAAGGGATGTTGGTGAGTCCAAGCATCGTTCAGAATCTTTCAAGCTTTTATCTTCCAAGCGCTTTGGTGAAGATGTCTGCAATTTGCTCATTTGTGGAACAATGACGGAGATGGATTGTTATGGCCTCAACATGATGTCGGATCAGATGATATTTAGTATTGATGTGCTTTGTGCGATCATGGAACTTTGGGTTCTTGGCCAACTTTATTGCAGAGGTGTTGTCAATCATGAGTGGAGTTGATTGTACTTGTTTTACTTGCAAATCTTCAAGAATTTTCCTGAGCCACACAATTTCTTTTGTTCTTCAGCTGTTGCCACGTATTTTGCTTCTGTTGTGGAATCTGCTGGAACTGATTGTTTGCGTGATCTCCAAGAGACAGCTCCTGATCCAAGACTCATAGCATATCCTGAAGTAGATACTCCAGTTTCTTTGTCTCCATCGAAGTCTGAATCAGAGTATCCAATCAAGCTGAAGTCGTCCACCTGTGTATACTTGATTCCAAGGTCTTGAGTTCCCTTCAAGTACCTTAGAACTCTTTTGCAGCAGACCAATGTCCCTCACAAGGCTTTTGCATAAACCTGGAGAGGATTCCAACAGCAAATGAAATGTCTGGTCTGGTAGTAGTGAGGTAGATGAGACTTCCTATAAGCTGT
>APFE030734049.1:270513-288074 GCA_000404065.3 Pinus taeda
CTGATGGCTTGATTTTTGACTGATCTGCAAAGTAAACTACTCCATCAACATTGTCAGTGAAATCTTCATAAAAGTCTTTTCTATGAGTCATATGACACGTTGCTCCTGAATCAAGCAGCCAGTCATTTTTCCAGGAAGCAAGTGAAGTGTTAAACAAATCTTCATTTACTCCAATGTTACATTGTGCCTCAATATAGTGAGCGGATTTAGGTGCTTTACCTTTTGTCTGTATCATCATTTTTACCTTTCTGTTGGTTTCTTCTCTGCTCAATTTTGTCCCATGGTAGCTTGCATGTAGAGGCATCATGTGATCCATTTCTTTTGCAGCGAATACAATGTAAATCTGCCTTTTCTCCTTGAGGATGTCTGCCTCCCCTGCCTCTGAAGTATCTTCCTCTTCCTCTTCGTCCACCTCTTCCTCTTGTAGAATCTTGAGCAGGATATTTTTCTTTATTAGCCAGGCATACAGTCTCTTCAGAAGATTCAGGGACTATCTTCTTTCCAAAGGATTTTTCTCTTTCAGCAAACTTTTTCACAAGAGAGTCAAAGGTTATATCCTTGAGATTTCCATTTGCTTGCAAAGACTCAAGATAATTGGAGTATGTAGGATACAGTGCCTTGAGAAAAGCAATAAGAGATATATCTAGCTCAACTTTAGTGGATTTGATATCATGCACTATAGATTTTATTTCAAATGCAAGAGCAAGAGGGTCATTATTTTGCAGTTCAAGAGTGAAGAGTTTAATCATAAGTTGGACGACTTCAAGTGCAGAATGTGAGTCATAGAGCTCTTTCAGCTTTTGTAAAGCTTCAAAGGCAGTTGAACATGTTGAAATGTGACGACTCACCTCCTTATTTACAGACGCTGATATTAATGCATACGCTTTGCTGTTCTTGTTTTCCCAGATGGCGAGCTCTTTGTCTGATGTAGGCTTTTCTGGGTCATTGTCTCCTTCTCCGACACACACTCCTTTCCACAACTCATTGAAAATGAGGGTGTGTTGTACCATTCAGGACCAATCAGGATAGTTCTCCTTGCTAGTGAGAACTATTCCTATCATAGAGATGATTGAATGCATTCTGTGAAAGGTTACTTCTGTTGATATGAAAAACTTTTGCTGATATATTAATGCTTCTGATGGCGAAAAAAAAAATTGCTCTTAAAAAACTTTCGCTGATTTAAAAAATGATTTTGATATGGAGAAAAAAAATCATTCAAAATTCTGCTACGCCATTATTGATCATACATACATCTCTGCAAAAAATGTTTGAGCGCTTGCTGCCACTGTAATATATATATATTGCTGCTAGAAAGGAAGGCAAAAATTTATCCTCAATGTATAAATTAAATTTTTGCCAAAAAACAATTATTCCTCTCTGACAGGCGCAATCACTGGGCACAATGTAAGTAGAGATTTGAAACAATCTAGGATGAGCTAGATTCAATCAACTCATATTTTATGGAAAACACGCAATATAATGCGTCCAATAGACTTCACAATGCCTTGTACAAGTTCTTAAAGCTGTAAATCACAACACTTCAAACACTGGCTTCAAACTCATTCAACGCTTCAAACACTGGCTTAAATTTCACAGACAATAGCATTTTATTCTTATTTATCAGCAAGATATTTGTTGCTTCATCGCTCCAATACGCTGCTTTAACACTTCCAACCGATGGCTCTTATACCTGTGACTCCGTTGCGTAGAGCAAAGGTATTGAGAGCAAAGGCGTTAGCTGGTAAAAATTAAACTATAATCCGAGCAGAATAAAAATTAAGACCTTGTACACCTGTGGATGGATGGAGCAGACGTTGAGGTATTGGATGGAGCAGACGTTTTCTAGTTTGAATGATAGGAGCAGACGTTTTCTAGTTTGATACCAAGCTCTTAGCGATCAATCGGGAGACTGCGATTCTCTATTATATAACAAACCCTCCCCATTTCACAACAATTCAAGCTTCAACCCTCTGCCTGCGTTCAATACACCATTGGGGTTCCAAATTGGTGCTTCAGCATTCACAATAATGGTGGAATTCGAGGATTACCTGCCCATTATGGCGGAGAAATTGGGAGACTGCGAGGAGTGTGTGGATGAAATGCTAGGGAGACTTCATAACTTTGATTAAACTTGTGAACAATACACAGAAAATAACGTCTCATTGTAGGTTCTCATACGTTAGCTTCGTTTCAATTCCAAATATGCACTAATACCATACGTTAGCTCCGTTTCAATTCCAAATATGCACTAATACCTCTGATATCATATGTTACCAATTCCAAATATGCACTAATACCTCTGATGTCAGGCGTTTCAATTCAGATACAGTACTGGCGCTACTGCTGTCAGGCGTTTCAATTCAGCGCAACTCCTCCAACTGAGCCAGCGATTATACTGGTAGTCTTCAGAAAAAGAGTCTTCAGGTATGCAGCTTCAGGTGTGCAGCTTCAGGTATGCAGCTTCAGGTGTGGGACAGAGGAGCAGAAGGCAGGCAGGACAGGAGTTACAAAGCAAGGTTAAAAATAGAACCTGGGACCTGTGCTCTGATACCATGTCAGGCCAGGAGTAACTCCAGAAAACTAATGTGTTTATTCATTTAACCAGCTACCTAATATATACATGAATGTGATTGTTCAGTTCATCTTCTCAATGAATGTTCACATTCAGTTCCCCAATCACTGAGGATTAGGTGTCAACATCCTCTAACTCCAGACCAAGTACCACATTCTGCTGTAGAGGTGGCTGTACTGGTTGCTATGCTGTCTGATCTTGTGCTCGCTGCTCTCTCTATTTGATTTTATATTGTGGCTGTTGTTAGCCACGGAAGTTAGGATTTCTAACTTGTGGCTCCAGTTTATCAAGCTTCACCCTTTCAATCATTTGATCCACCTTCCAAAGTAATTGATCTGTTGAAGATGATTCTTCTTTTATTGTGACCTTCTTTTCTGCTCTTGCTTTAGCCTTCTTGGCCAGTAGATTTGCCTCAACGCTGACTGCGATCTTTTGCATATCTTCCATTGGGGAAAGCTCTCTCTCTCTTAGTTGATAAGCCACGTCAGCATCAAAACCATCCAGAAATTTCATCATGGCTAGCCCCACAGGTGTCCTTAAATGATCAGGAATTTCTTTGTAAACTGAATTGAATCTAGTGCAGTAATCTTGAACGGACTCACCGACATTTCGCTTGATGTGCTCATATTCTTGAAGGATCTGAAGAGGATTTTTCTTTATTTCCCAACGATCGAAGAATTGTCTTTGTAGATCATCCAATGTAGCAATGCTAGCAGTAGGCAAATCTCTGAACCATTTCCTAACTTTACCACTAAATGTTTGTGCAAACAATCTCATTGTTACATTTTTTGCATTGATCTCATGAAGGTCACAAAAATCTGCCATTCGGTCCACATGTTGTTGAGTGGTAGTGCTGTGAGGAGTGCCATCAAACAAAGGAATCTTGCTCTGATAATCTGCGGGCATATCATCTAAAACTTGAGGTAGCACGAGAGGTGCAAAATGGGCAGCCATCACTCTTGGCGGATTCAGTCTGGGGGATGTTGGGGGAGTAGGTGCAGCTGATGTATGGATGTATGAGGAGGGGTGTGTAGAGGAGACACAATTTTGGATGTAGAAGAAGAGCTTATTGTATATCTTTGATATGAGACAATAGGCTGCACAGGGATAGTGGGAATGAAGGGTGTTTCAGTGAGAATCCTTGAGCTAGATGCAATTGCAGAAGGTCCAAGAGTCACAGATGTCGTTTCTAAGAAATCAACGAGGTTTGAAGCCACAATTCAAGTTTGAAGCCATGTCAAAATATAATCATCAATTGACCGATTAGCCCTTTTAGTTTCGAGATCTACAAGAAAATGAGGATTGGGGACAGTAGACTCAACAACACTTTCGGATTTGGTTTCAAACAATGATATTTAGAATTGCTCATCAAAATCAAGCTCTTCAAGGTACTCAAAAAGTGTAGGACATGAATAAGATTTAAACACGGGAATCACTGAGCTTTCTTGATGAAGAAGTCTTGGAATCAAATTATGATTTTCGTAGGCAGGAGGAGGATCTGGATCGGGATTAGCTCTGGTATATCTCCTTGAAGCCAGTGTGCTATTTCCAAATGATCAAATGGAAATAAACAACTTTCTCAGCCTATCGAATCCTAAGCTTATCATCCACAACTTAGAATCATCACATGTACTGGGGTGTTTGCAAGCTAGATTTCCCATTAATGAGACTAGACTGGAGATTGACTTGTTAGGATATTCCGACACGTAGGAAATAGTTAAGTATAACTTGGTCTAGTATAGAGTTAGGTAAAGTGTGTTTCTTTACTATGTAATTTTGTAACTTACAATCTGACAGTCACGATATGTAGTGATCCGACGGTTCATTTTCTCCTCGGTATTACCGACACTTGATCTGTGGCTTAACACCCGATTAGTCCATGATCTCTGTTTAAAGAGCATGGAGGGTCATTTGTAGGTTAACTGTTCATGAGAGAAGCTTATGTAAAATTTCATTCTTTTATTAATAAATTGCCTGAAGTGGCCGCGTTGGATTAGGTCATGGACTGTTTCCCTCTTTGAGGGTTTTAACCACGTCAAATATATTGGTGTATTGATTTGTGATCTATTTGTGAGTGGTGTCCTTTGGTGTTCTGTCTGAGGGCTCTCACAAAGGCGAAGTTTACTAAACTTTGATTTATGGTTGGAGTTCGGGAAGTTGTCACTAAGGGGGGATAGGCTCTAGTGCCTCCTTCCTTCTCCTATTGTGTCATATTTGTAAATCCTTCAATCCTATCCCAAGTTGTTCTTAAGGGGGGATGTTAGGATATTCCGACACATAGGAAATAGTTAAGTATTACTTGGTCTAGTGTAGAGTTAGGTAAAGTGTGTTTCTTTACTATGTACTTTTGTAACTTACAATCCGACGGTCACGATATGTAGTGATCCGATGGTTCATTCTCTCCTCAGTATTACCGACACTTGATCTGTGGCTTAACACTCGATTGTTCCATGATCTCTATTTAAAGAGCATGGAGGGTCATTTGTAGGTTAACTATTCAAGAGAGAAGCTTATGTAAAATTCATTCTTTTATGAATAAATTGCCTGAAGTGGCCGCGTTGGCTCAGGTCGTGGACTGTTTCCCTCTTTGAGGGTTTTAACCACGTCAAAACTATTGGTGTATTGATCTGTGATCTACTTGTGAGTGGTGTTCTTTGGTGTTCTGTCTGAGGAACTTACCCTATAAATTCCTACATGACTGAAGTAGCGTGTATCTACTTGCGCTAATGCAAAGCAAAAGCATTTCGAAGGCTCCCTAGCTAATCTTCAGACTCCATCTGTAGTTTCAAAATGAAGAATACTAACACACAATCAAATTGCTTCCCTAGTGGAGTCGCCACTATGTTAGAGCCTAGATTTACCTCAGGCTGAAAACATAAGCTTCTAGGTCCACATCAAACCACGCTCAGCCTCATAGCTAGCCCTACGAGGATAGGAGAGGGCTCTCTCTGGGTCAATCTAGAAAAGGATAATCGATGGGGCTTGAGATGACTGAAATAACAACTTATTTTAGGCTAGGTATGAAGTACATGGATTTGATCTGAGTTTTTGTGGGTTTCGAGTCGGAAAAAGGGAAAGACAAATTTGGGTCCAGGGATGAGATAGTTTTTGTAGAGTTCTGATTGGGGCAAGGAAGGTAATCGTTTTGATGCTTTCAAAGTGAATAAATGGATGGATCAGACCAGTGAGGAGCCAAGGAGGGAAAGAGAGTCTCAAGAGTCCTCCTCAAATAGATGAAAACATTGAAAATTAAACAAAAGTTCAAAGCAGAGCACAACAGTAGAGTGAATTCTACCTTAATCACTCATTTGTTTAATTTCATAAGAAAAGAGAAGGGAAAATGATACACATAAACATCAGTGAACTTACAATTACATAGAGAAAAACATCATCAAAACACAAAGCCACATGGATGCCAACAAGTGCTGCAAAACCTTGGTCTTTCCTTAACCAAAAGTGCAGAGATAGAATGTACAATGATGTGCCAAGAAATCCCAAGTGTCCAACCCTGAAAATGACTCAAAAGATACATGATATAGAACATCCTAACCCACTACCATGCCTCTAGGGGTAAAACTCATCATTCTAGGAGCTGTTTCAACCAATTCTAAACAAAGCACTAAAATCTAGGCAATCAAACAACTTGCCTCTATAAGGTAGGAAACTGATTCATTCAATAAATTTTCACTTTTTAATGAATGAATCCTTTAGAACAAGTAAAAATATGAAAATGTTACATCATTATCCTTCAATTACATCAAGATAGGTTAATAGTTACATCACAAAGCAAAACTAGTCAAACTGGTTGAATTTCTGAGTTGGAAGGTGAAAAATTGGGCAAAATTCCTCTATGCACTGCGCCGAATCCTCTATGCGTCATGCCACTTTGGAGCTGAATTTGAGGAACTTCCAAAAGTCCAAATTGAGCTCAAGATAGCTTGTTGGAAATCCCTGCATACCCAAGTGGAATGTTTCAATTTGGTGTCCCTTTGCCCCTCCAAAACTTCAATCTCCCAAGACTGCTTCCTGTCTGTCAAAGTAGGGCAGTGAGGTCATTTTTTGAGTGTTTTTGACCTCTTGTGGACTCAAAACTTGCCCAAATTTCTTGGCCATGCACCAGTAGTCATGATTTTTCATGCCGAAATCCAAAAATATAATTTTTTTTTTCCCATTTGGATCCCTCTAGCAAAAGCGAGTGCCATGTGGCGCAGCGCATAGGGAAGCAAAACCTGTTTTTCAGTGCAAAAATTTTCAAAATACAAAAATTACTCCAAATTTCTTGAAATTTGGGTTGTACCTTATCTATCAAGTGTCATGCTAGGCTAAATAGGCTTCGTCCAATATCCGAAGACGATCATGTTCCTTTTGCCTTTTTTGCTTCCTTATTGCCTTCTTCAATTTCGCCTTTAGACTCCTTATTCGTGCCTTGGAACTCATATTGCGCGACCTATAATGGAAATCCATGTGCCTCAAAAATGCTTTGTCCCTATCGGCCTTCTCTAGTAGTCTCTCCAAGTAGATGTTGATTCTCTCGAGCCAAGACTCCCAATCATCATTAATCTCTTGCTTCAATGAAGTGAGCTCAATCCTCCACCTTTGGGCAACTTGGCGATTCTCATGGATGGTTTGCAACTCCATGATTGCCTGTTGATCTTTGAGCTTTTTGTTCCTCTACTCCAAATATTTCATAGTCCACTTAGCCCTCTCCAAATCAAGGGACAAGGTTGTGATCTCTGTCTACTGCTCCTGGATGATCTCTCGAAGATGTGCATTTTGCGAGCCCATGTTTGTAACATCATCCTGAATGAGAATGAAATCAGTATCTTGCTCACTTGAAGGCCCCTCATCCTGCATTGGCCTCTTGCCTCTGTCCTGTACCTGTGATGCTGATGTCGGAAGCAAGGCCCCTTCCACCCCGGGTGGAGATAACACTCACTTTGCTGCTGCAAATAACTGTCTCATGCCCTTCTGATATGTAATGAAGACCGGTATAGTAGTAGTGTGTGGATCATGGCCTTCTTGCTCATGAGAAGGTCCACCAGTCTCATGCCCAACCTCTGAAGGTGCTCTGGAAAAGTCACGAGAGATGAAATCATCCCAAGTGATACCCTGTAATCCAAGCTGATGAACCACCAAAATCTTGATGAGAGAAAAATGGAAAATGTTGTTGAACTGCTGCTCAGGGGTCTTATACTGCACAAGGGAAGTCATCCTCTCTATGTTCCAGCATATGAAATAAGGAATATTCATCATCCTTACCTGGGTGAAATGCATGAGCAACCTGATGTGATAAGCATATAATCGGGAGAAGCGACCTTCACAACTGAAATACTTCATGATTAATTTCATTAATGGAGCATATTCATGTTTGAGATATCGGAATGGGAAAACTCTCTTGAGCTGCCTCAAGAAATCAGGTTTAATATATGGCTCATAATGTTGCTGGTCAATCTTTTGCTTCTTGTTCCATGGTTCTCCAATGTTCGGTATGTCGGTTGCTAATAAGATAGAATTTGGTGTAAATGTGAAAGTGACACCAGCCAAAGTAACTCGATCACCATGCAAATGTAATACAAATAAATGAGTCAACTCATGATGGATTTGAATAGTAGCAACCTTCTCACAAAATTCATAACATGAATGAAACTGGAAACAAGAAATGGCAAGAGGGCAAGCCTGCAATTCTGTAAGGGTGGTCGATTCTTCTCTAACATGTCTGCCACCTTTATGAGGCCTCCGAGGTGCATGTCCCTCCATGGGTGAGTCACTTTGAGTCTCCACTTCATAATTAAATGAATGACCAGATGCCATGATTGTTGTTGTACAAACTGCCTTGTAGAAAAAGATGCTGGTGATAAAACTGTGTTTGGACTGCTCTTATGTGATGTGGTTGAATTCTGCCACCAAAAGGAAAAAATGCACAAATGGACTATTAGGAAGAGGGAAAGTAGTAAGGGATTAGGGACTATTGGGACTATAGGGATTAGGGAAATGTAGGAGGGTTTTGAGGGATTTGATGTATAGGGTTAGGAATTGTTGTGTAGGATATGAGGTGTGGGGTTTGAAAATTTGGGAAAGGGAATATAGGAGAAGGAATTAATGAATTTAGGGAGGGGATAGGAAATTAGGGAATGATTAAAACAAGGGAGAAATGGACTAGAGGAGTGACTTTGGAAGCAAAACTCTGATTTTGAAACCCACAGCCATTGTCCTTTGAGGTAATTTGAAGGTAGGGTTTAAGATTTTTGTTCAATCATTATCATCCACAAACCACCATAACTTATGACAAAATTGGATGAAACACCAAGATAACGACCCTACCTGGCAAATCCACGCAAGTGATGGGCAATTTGGAGAGATTTGAAGCAAATTTGGGCTTTCAGGTGTATGCGCTGCACTGCATACCCAGTGTGTCGCGCCATCCCAGTGCGCTGTGCCCGTGTTATTTAACACTGTGTGGTTTCTCCCAGTGCGTTGCGCCTCTCCAGTGCACTGCGCCACTTGCTATATGCGCCGCGCGGGCCAAACTTTCTCCAACTTCACCCAAATGGCACACTTACTCACCTAGTTTGTTTTGAATTGCTTCTCTTTGATCTTTGGCATGCAAATGACATTAATCCTCATGGAAAACTCTTTATAAATACATGGATTTGATTTTTGATTCTTGAAAACCCATTTTTGTAATGTTTGGCGTTGGCACTTTTTGACATTTTAATACAACTCTGTGATTTGAATTTCCTTTTTGATTTTTGACTGAAATGATGAAATTCTTGGCAATTTTTTGCAGGGATAGCTAACATGGAATTTGGCAAAGGAGACTAGGGCTGTGCCTGAAGAATTCAACAACTGAATTTTTTTTGAAAATTATTACAAAAGACGAAATGTCGAATTTTCTTCAAAACAGAGTTTTGAAGAAAAGTCATGATCCATCCAGATGACGATTAAAATATGTGAAATGACAACTTATTAAGAACCTCCCTCTGGCCTACTGGCTTTATTGGACAGCTTGAAGACACAACTTGTGAAACCCTAGACCTAGTGACTGAAATGACACTTGCTGATCAGAGGACTAAAACAGGGCTATAAGTGACTCAAACACTTGATTTTGATGAACAAACCTGAGCCAGCAGTGCAAGGCATGAGGGGTAATGAATGACTAGACCCTTCCGTGAGATTATGGCATGCCCCTAGCGGAATGCAACTGAGTGAAGCAAGTGAGACACCTAAAAATGAAATGCAATAAAGAGAAATGATCTCTGACGGAGGGATGTAAAGACCAACTCTAACAGTACACACGCACTTTCATGGAAGGAAAGGTGCGTACATGTTGGAAAACTTAGTTTTGGTTCAAGGTATTTTGATCCATGGTATTGGTCTAAGGTATCTTGTCCGAAGTGTTGACCCTAGGTATTTGGTCCAAGGTATTGATTCTAAGTGGTTCTGGACCATGGTATTGAGTACGACCTAAGACTATAAAAGGAAGAGAAGATCATTAGGCAAAGCCAACTCAAGAATTGAATATCGAATGAAGAGCAAGATCTAGAATACATGTTATTGGGTTATGGTGCACAGCTAGATTTGAATCAAGGATGAACTTGAGCGCTTGATGAAGGATAAGTTCTATGGATGGGTCACAATCTTAAGGTTTGAAGAGAAGTATCTTTGTGTGGTTTTGATCTTTTATCTAAATAACTAGCACATGTTGTAATCTGTAAATATGATGATTAGGGTATAACTGATGTTTGGAATTGTTGTAAAGTTTAAATCATCATTTACAGGTCTGTATGCAAGTTTACTTTAGCAGAGGCACGTATACACACTGGTTCTGCATATCAAAACAGCGTATACGCAGGTTCGCCTTGAGCAGACGGTGTATGTATGTAGGTTCGACACATTGAAGTAGCGTATACTTCATAAAATATGCTTTAGCTACTTTTGTTTGCTATTGCAGTGTTCAAGGTTATGGCTTGGGTTCTAGTTACCGTTACTATATTCTAGTTACAACATTCTGAGAAGTGATTGATTGATTCAGTTTTGGTTGGTGCAAAGGAGATTGGTTGATACAGATAAATTTGATGTTTGATTGATGTTATTGATGGATCCAATCTGAAAATTTATGAAATGTGGTCTCTGAAAGAAAAGAGAAGGTTGTAGACTTCTGTAGGCCTGCACCTACGTATTAGTAAACACATCAGCTAGTACAAGAGCTAGGGAGTTGTAGCTCCCTTCTAGGAGAATTTGGAGAAAGAGAGAAGGTTGTAGCCTTTTGCAGGTAGAAGCCTGCATACTGGTATAAGACTTCACCAGTATAAATATTGTAAAAAGAAGATAGAGGCGATTGAAACATGTGGTTTTCACCCACATTGGGTTTCCACCTTATATCTTGTGTTCATGTGTGTTTGATTATCTGTTCCGTTTTACTGCACTTGCTTACTGTTTATATGGTTCTGATGCACTGATTAAAAGTCAACATATGAAAATTTAACTGAATCATATACGCTAGTTTCCTTCATAAAAGTTGCATATACACACAAGTTCCATTAATTGAAGTAGCATATATCAATCTGAGTATGGAAATGAAATATTATTGACTTGCTAATACTGATTCACGCCCCCCCCTTAGTATTATTTCCAACAAGTGAAAGATGAACCAGCAAATTTGGCGCTAATAGCTAATACTATATGTCTAGGCCTCAGCAAGACTTCATGGGAGGGCATATATAATCTACTCGAAGCCAAGGATCCAACTGAAATTGAAGAAGAAGGAGCAATGGCTGGTTCAACTAATAAATCAGAAAATACTCTTAACGATTTAGCCAGCTCCTTCCTCCATAAAATAGCAGCCCATGCGAAAGTGTTACCATACAATGACCTAGTGATATGGGTAATAGAGAGTATCAACATAACCAACAAAGCATTCTATACAGCTGAGGGAAGGATGTTCGGGACATTCAAGGTGGAATATTTCAAGAAGATGTATCATTTGCCGGATCCCCAGAAACATTACAACAAGGCATTTTTAGAAGCTTTCGCCAAGGAGAACGATGTAGAGTCAGACCTTATCAAGCAATGGAGACATTTCCCAAACGAGCATAAGCATGAATCCTCTGGTGTGTACTCTGTAGAATCCTTAGCATATCCCTATTGCTATGCTAGTGCTATGATATGTAGACCCTTTGGAGCCTCTGATTTAGTTAGATTTTCCATAGAAATGGTGCCTTTAATGGGAGTAGCAATCAAGTCTTTTATCATGGATTGGGAAACCATTTTATCAGATAAAATGGCTAACCACATCCTCAATTATAGAAGAAATAGGTATGTAACTACCCGGATAATACCCCCATTCTATATGAGTGCCTACATTATGGAAATCATCTGTTTCATTTCTGACTTCCCCATTCTAGGTTGGAAATGGACTCCTCAAGACCCAACTCCTATTCACATTTATCATAAGTATTTGTGGAAGGCCCATTATAAAGATCATATATATGGAATTTTCCATGGTTTTGTTTTACTTATCCATCAGGCCATATTCAATAGACATGCTCCTTGGTTATTCGATGAGGCTAGCATTGACCTAACATCAATCAGAAATTGGTTCAGTGAAGAAAACTTCACCTATGTCAGTCTTTTTGGCAGCACCACATATCTACATGTTCTCCATTGTACATTCCTGATAAGCTATTGGCTAGAGAAATAGCTTACCAGATAACGAAGAAAGGAATGTGTAGGAACCTCAAAGAGTCCAAGAAACAAATGTGGCTTGCATTTCCACATGCATGATTTCAAACATGCCAAGAAAGAAGTAAAGAAGAGAAAAATTTTGAAGTTAGCAATCATCCCTAAGAGACAGTATAACCCAAACAAAGTGACTTACAACTTTACCACTCAGGTGAAACTTGCCAAATTTGATCATGAGAAGGATGACTATGATGACTTGTTTGATTCAGCTAAGTTGTTTTCACAGGTAAAAAATCTAGCAGGGATCAAATTGGGAGCAGGGGGAAAGATACGTTTATGCAGTTTATGACACAGAGGTTACAAACACTACCTCTGGACTTATTGAGCACTACCCCTATGGTGCAGCAAGAAGGCCACAGTGAAGAATACATTACTGAGAAGATTCCTAAAAAGGAGCAGACAATTGACAAGACTAGAGAGCTCCTAGATACCAATGTACATATTGATGCCAACTTAATCAAGGAATGGGATCAATTCGATCAGCAAATCAAGAACCAGAATGACTCCAAAAACATCAGTACACCAAAATAACCTGCAACACAGGACCCTATTGCTACTACTATTACAATTGAAGGGGCAGTCGGCATAGTTGACACTTAGCATGATATTGAAATAATTCCAAAGAATCCCTCCGAAGAGATTGTATTGAAGGTTGAGGAAATACCACCCCTGGATGTATTTTACAGTCCAAAGAATAGGGTTGTGGTCAAAAGACATATGAAAAGGAGGAAAATTGACCAGGGAACATTCTCAACTCCTCAAGCTGAACTTATGAATGTGGTACGGAAAGACTTAGAGGTCAATCCTTTTGAGGATTTAACTAAGTTATCTCAATATGCAGGTGCCTATACAGCTGCTACAATGGACAAGGCCTCCGAAGTTAGCCAACTGATCAAGGAAAAGAATCGAAGGATCACCCAACTTGAAGAGAAAATGGCAGTGGAACAGCAGAAGATCAGTCAACTTGAGCAACAACTAGCAGAGTAAAAATAGCAAAATTAGCAACTAAAAGAACAGTTAAATCTGGAGAAACAAAAGACTAATCAACAGGCTCTCCAGAAACAACAAAAGTTGTCTCAAGAACTCAACAAGCTTCAAGTCGTAGTTCAGTAGGAAAAGAAGGCCAAATAAGAACAAATCACACAACTGCAATTATAGGTAGATAAATTCAAAGGTTATCCAAATATTGATGAATTCAAGAAAGAAGCCCTGGAAGTGACTAAAGCCTTGTCTCAGCAACTGAATATCCTTTTCCATAAAATATCATTGGTTGACCCATTGTGCTTCATCACTACATCACTCATTGAAAAGGTAGTGGACACCATGTTAGAATTTTAAAATGTAGATGATAAGGTCACAAAATTTCTCTCTTGGCAAAGTTCAGAAGAAGGCATGGATGCTAATCTACCGAAAATCAAAGAATCACACAATGAAGTCTTGTTTTCGGAGTGGGAATCACAATTAATAAATGCCAAAAGAGCTACTTCCAAAGCAAGGGATACAATGAATGAAAACTTATATGGAGCTAACTTGATCTTTGATTTCTCTCCAAGAAAGCTCTCGAAGGCAAAAGCAGTAGAAAATCAATGGAGACAGGATCTGGCTAGCAGAGAAGAACAAATCAGAAAAGTGAAAAACTTAACTTGGGATGCATTTTGGTTCTTCCTAGTCAAGCCTCACAGCCAGTAGATGGCCACCAAATGCTTTGCCGACACTGTCAATAACATGGTTCTCGAGCTTTCAGATGCCACATATACATGTCAACTACAATCAAGGCTAAGTCATCCTCCGGAAATTCAAGAAATGCTATCAATTTGTCAACTACGAGTGCAAGAGGAGAAGTAGATTCAATGAATCAGTTCAAAGGCTATCGCACTATTATTTTCATTAAATCAAATCCCATATTTTCATGTTTGCAGTTTCAACACCTCAAAGCGATTTTTATTGACAATTAGTTTATATTTTATTATTTAAAATATTTCATGTCTTTGAAGAAAGGGTACTCAATTTGTATAAAATTTGACTTGAGAAGTTACACTTTTGTACTTTTGAAAATATTTTTATCGGTAGTGGATCAAGGTTCTACAATTTTGTGAATAAACGTTTTCAAGACCTGCACTTTTATATCTCTTGGAAGTTTTCTCAAATAAGAAAGTGGAATCAGAGTGTTATTTACATTGGAAAGACTCAAATGCATGCGGTATTTCTATCACTGTTCTTTTGTCTTGTTTCCTTATGTGATGAAGCATTCCTTTTAAAAGTTGATATTGTTGATATATGTATGCCCTTCAAACAATTGTTTATCATGTCATTTCAGAAGATTTAGAATTGTTATACTTTAAAGATATATGTCAGAAATATACATTGTTATCAATTTGATATGCTTTTATAATTACTTTGTTTAACTTCTTAAACAAAGTAATAATTATATATGAATGCATGTTTCTATTGATAAGTAAGCCATCTATATGATTATTTGTCTATTAGGAATAATTATAAATCACATTGTTAATACATTACCCGGGTTAGATAAGTATATTTGTATATTTTTGAGTTATAGGTTAAAGCACTTATCATCTTTATTATACATTATAAAACAACCATCTATCAAACCATTCATTATATGGGAAACTGGTCCCATAATATCCAGTCGGAGCCACCATACCAAATGGAAAAGGAGTTGTACTAAGGTCCAAACCGGGTGGTTATCCCCAATGTTGGTGCTAGGATTTTAGAGGCATCAACACAACCATATTTAAAAGTTATACTATATCATGGATGGCACGGGTATTATAGCCATTAAAATAATATATCATATATTTCTAATGGTATATATGATAGATGGTTGCACCAAATTCTAATTTTAGTCCATACAATATATCGCAATGTTAAATATGATCAAACAAATCATGGGAGGCTCGTGGGTTTGAACCCGGGACCTCCCGCCCACATTATAAAAGACTTAGCCAATGTGTCTTCAACCAAGGATATATAAGGGTCAGATCCTGTAATTGTTTTGACAGTGCCTGTAAATTCCTTTGGATGCATATCTTGGTCAATATTTGGCCTTTTAATAATATGAAAGTTGCATTAGAAAGCTGAGGCCAAGATCTTTCAGCTGATATTAACCATTGAAGCCTGTGAGAAGATTCCAGAATTATGAATTTTGATGTAAAGAGACTTTATGAGCATTTTCAATACATCATACGCCCATTGGAAAAGGACCCAGAGATGTAGTCCATGATGGATGAACTCCATCATCAAATTTGTTGTGTTTGTTTCTTATTTCTATTGTTCATGGTTGATTTCAAAGTTCAAGTTTTTAAGTTTAAGGCACATAAACATCCATTTTCCTTATTAATTCACTTAAAATTCAACCTTAGTTAATGTTCGAAGAAACTGAGAAAATAGTCAATTCTGTTGTTTTTGGATCATATTTTGGTATCAAAGAAATGTTGATCATGTATAAGAAGTATATTTGCTAATGTGAATATTAACTAGATCCAGGTTGCAACGTGGAGAAGGGAAACTTGAGAAGATAAATCCAAAGATTAGAAAGAGGAAAGTATCTCAAACGTTGAAGATGGGAGAGTCAAATGAAGGAGAAGCTCCTAAAACAAAGGTCCTTGGAAAGGAGCAATTTTCTTAATATGCAAAGGATGATTGCAAAAATTTATGAAGACAAGAAGACTAGAGATGCAGCTTCATCTTCTAAAGGAATGAAAGAGAAAAAGGGCAAGGAAAAAGTTGATGGTAATGAACCTCCTTATCCTCCATATTCGTCTTCTTCTTCTTTATTATCTTATCAATCAAGTTCAAATTCAGAATCACAAAATAAGAGAGAAATTATTTTTTTTGAAGATCGAGGTTAAGTTTGAGTTGCCAATATATGATGGTGAAATGAAACCTAAAAAGTTAGATAACTGGATAAAGAAACTTGAGGTGTGTTGTATAATTCAAAATGTTGTTGATGATTCTACAAAAATTCGGTTAGCTACACTTAAAATGGTGGGACAACTTTGATTTGGTGGGAAAGTAAAACTCAGTTAGATTTGAAGCAAAAAGGAAAAATTACCTCCTCATGGTCTAAGTTTGTTAAAGCTCTTAGAAAGCAATTCTATCCTTTAGGATATATGCAATAGGTTGTAATGGATTGGAAGCATTTAAGGCAAGGTAAAGGACAGAGTGTGCAAGAGTTTACCCAGGAATTCAAGAAAAAGGCATTAGCACTTAATGTTTCATTAAACAAATGGAAAACTTTGTTAAAGTATATTGGAGGTTTTCATTTGTATTTGCGGCATATATTGCTTATTTTTAATCCAATTGACTTTGATGAAGTGTGTGTACAAGCCATTCATATTGAATAAGGTGGAAGACCTTTTCAATCAAAATTTTCAAAGAAATCATTCAAGCATTTAGAAAACACAAAGATTCCAAAGAAGGCAAGGGAAAGATTAAGTTGAAAGGGAAGAAATCAGAAATAACAAAGAAGGAAGGAGAAAGGCGTACTTGTGCTCATTGTCATAGGGTTGGACATGAAGACTCCAAATGTTGGAAGCTTCATCCTAAACTTAAATAGAAGAAGTTCCTTAAGAATAAGGGTGAAATGAAAGCTAATGTTTCAGTCCAACAAGAGTTGGGATCTGACTCTGATGATGAAAAGAAGATTACCACTATGGGTCTGACATGTATTCCTTCTAAAACTAGGTCTATTTCTACTTGTTCTACATATTCTTCAAAAGCTAATAATGTGATTGATGAAAACAAGAGAAGAACTTCGGTGTAAATCACATGAAGAAAGACCTTTGTCGACGCGTTTCGAACCAACCAGTGTGGTTCATCATCAAGACAAGTTGAAGAAACAGATCCAGCTTTGCATGTTAAATAGTCTGAGCAGAGCCCCCAATGGCTATTTTGACCAATGGCTAATTTTGACTTGTGGAACCCCCTATATCAGGGAAACAGGAAGCTCCATCCATTAGAGGATCAACGAACATGCAGCTGACCTAAGACATGGGAGAACCAAGTCTTCAGCATTAGCAGAGCATGTAGAAAAGACCAAGCATCAGGTTTGTATAGAGGAGGCCAAGGTTGTTGCCAAAGTTGCTCAATTCCATCATCGTAAATTTAGGGAAGCTATTGAGATTGAAAGAAGGCCTAACAATCTCAATAGAGATGACAACTGGAAGATTAGTAGTTGTTGGATCCCTACCCTGTCATCTTAGTCTTTCTTGTTCTTCTCCCCCCC
>APFE030734049.1:288725-309376 GCA_000404065.3 Pinus taeda
CTATTAAATTATTTTATTTATATAAATGTTTTTATATATTTTAAAGGAATGGTCACCGAATATAACTACATTATAAAAATGACTTTTTGACTCTGGTCCCAAAGTCAAAATTAGCCGTTGGGGGCTCTGCTCAGACTATTTAACATGCAAAGATGGATCTGTTTCTTCAACTTGTCCTGATGATGAACCACACTGGTTGGTTCGAAACGCGTCGAAAAAGGTCTTTCTTCATGTGATTTACGCCGAAGTTCTTCTTACAACTATTATGGATCACAGAAGCCTCAATTCAATAATTGATTCCCTGCACGGTAAAGCCATTGCTTCTAAGGTTCATCATTTTGAAGGGGCACACTTGCAGGTCTCGAAGTTGAAGTCAGATCTTGCTTTTCTAAAAAGATGCAGGGATTCCATGGTTAACCCGGTCTTCGCTCAAATCAGCGATCGCCTCCACACTCCTTCTAACCATGGGGTGTTCTTAAAAGCCAGTCTAGCACTTTTGAGATTTGAAATTAATAGGGTCAGAAGAGACCTTAGTCGATTCTCTTAGGATCTTCTAGGTGTGCACTTGGAACTTTCGAACTTGATCTCCCCCTCCCTGTGGGCTAGAATAGATGCATGCTCTGCATTAAAATCATTGCCTTTGGAGGAGATTAGGGGACAAAAGCAAGTTGCAAAGTTTCAAATTTTAGCTCAGAAATCTGTGAGATGTGGATCAGTGAATGAGGTTTCTCTTAGCCGCATTTCTACTTTTCAGAAATTGGCCCTCTGGTCTTGGGTTTCTTCCATTCCTTCGGTTGGATCTTCCTCCTCACCCCTTGCATGTCAAGAGATCTCTGGGGAATGATCCGCTGTACCTACACCATCTTCCAGGCAGTCGGCTGCATACATTACATGTTGCTCTCCTTCAGTTTGCAGGTGTAGGCCTGCCCCAACATCACATTGTGTAGTAGATCATTCATATGGTTCTAACATGCCCCTAGTTTCTCCTAATCAACCCATAAATCAGCGATCTAGCTCGCCCGAGCTTCTTCGTTTGATGGATTAGGTTTTGATGACAGCAAGTAGGAAGGTCTGCGCTTCTGTTCCTGGCTTATCAGCTCCCTCAGGTTCTTCGTTACAGCGTAAGCACCATGGTGGTGTTGTTGACCTACGAGAAAGTCTAGTCTCTCCTTCCCATGATCAGATTTCACTGCATAACCTCGCTCACGGTTCTCCAATTCAGTTGGGGAGCAGTTGCTCGATTGCCAAGAGGAATAGCGTTGCTAACCAAGGAGAAGGTGCAGTTTCTCCTTAGAGTGATCAGGGTTTGATTTCCAAGTGCAGGAGGCCAGTTGGTATCGTTTCTGGGTCTTATGTTGATCAGAGTTCACTGCAGAACCTCGCTCTCATTTCTCTGATTCAGCTGGTGAGAAGTTGCTCGATTGCCAAGAGAAGTAGCGTTGCTGACTAGGGAGAAGGTGTGGTTTCTCCTTCAAACGATCATGGTTTGATTTCTGCGTGCAGGAAGCCGGCTGGTATCATTTCTGGGTCTCACGTTGACTGTCAAGGCTCGCTTTTTAATAATTATTATAATGTTAATAATAATAATTTTTATATAATTTGTAGATACTCTATTATATTATTATAATATAATATAAAATAATTATCATAATATTATGCTTAAGAATATAATATATTTTAAGATAATATTATAATTATAATAATATTTTATTTATCATAGTATTTTTTTTTTCTCGGTAAAAACTAATTCTATTAAGAGGAAGTATGGTACAATATGAAGTTACAACCAAGAGAGGCAAGAAAACGGGCAGCCAGAAAGGATAGACTATCCACCTCGGCCTCTAAGAGAAAATAAGAAGAGAGCAGTACTGAGCAAGAAGTAACAAGAAGAACATAGTAACAAGAACATAACAAAGGATTCTACCCAACATGGGTAGAATCAACTATTCAACATTTTTTCCCTTTCTTTTTACCAACTTTGACCCAATCAATATGACTCTGCTGTTCTGGTATTATCTGCAAGCTGAGCTGGGTTGACTGAGGGGTTTCCTTGTCTGAATCTGAGAGAGAGGACTCATGTGTTCTTTTCTGTGAGTTTGATGGAACAGCAGGATCCTCAAGACCAGTCGAGGATGGATCCTGTGTCATATTTGCTTCCATATCTTCCGCATCCCCTTCCTCTTCATCTAAGAAGAAATCAAAATCATCCATGGGAGGAGGATCATGAGGTTTCCAGCTTTTGGATTTCAGCTTAGGATTGGCTTTCTTCCTTTGGGCGGGCATCGTGGGACAAGAGCTCTGAAGGTGCCCTGTGTGATGGAAATTTCGGTAGCGGAAGGCTATGTTCTCGTAATCTAGGGACTGAGTCCAATGGAAGTCTCCAATTTTGAGATTAATCTGATCAGGTAGACCTTTGCTCATGTCTATTTCTGCACAGATTCTGGCGAAGGTGAATATGCCCTTTTCCCCTCTAGAGGTGTCTGTGGCTAGAAAGCGGCCTAGAGATTCGCCGATTCCTTGGAATACAACAAAGTGCCATAGATGCGTCGGGAGATTAGGAAGTCTGACCCAGATGGGGAGCTTGGTGATGATGGCTGAAGAGGGGTCGAAATCTGGGAACCAAGGGGTGAGGAATAAAACTGCTGAGCCCCAAAACCATGGGCCTTCAGTGAATGCTTTTTGGTAGTCTTCCATGAGAAAAAATACTACAATGAAGAAACCCTTTGAGCAGAGAAGAACCTTGCAGTTGTTGGTCCAGTTAGAGTGAATCCATTTGTAGAGATTGGTTGTGCATGGCCATAGCCCATTGAACCTGGAAATGATGGCATGCTCTGCATACAATTGGAATTGCTCATCCAGCGAAGGATGCATTATTTCAATGGAGGGGGGTTCCTCCAGTTTGTCCACTAAAAAAGGTTTGGGAGCCTGAGTTGGTGGAGCTGTTTTCTTGGGCCTTTGAGCATCGACAACATCTTTGTATGAAAAAGCCTCGGTAGAAGATGACTGTCCAATAGCTCCCCCCCTCAAACGTAGGGTAAAAATGATGGAGGCATTTCTATTAATGTTGTAAAAAGAAAGGGGATAAAGATCCTCAAGTTGTTTACCTTCGTGGAGGAGTCGTTGAGATGCACAGGGGATCCCCAGCCTAAATTCCAAGATTTTCTTGAGTTCCTGCACAAGATCCGAAGTGCATACCCATTGTAGCAGAGTTTTTCCAGAAAGGAGCACGATCTGGATCTGGAACAAAGCAGAGTGATCAGACATTTGCTTTTCTTTGCAGATCTTCTCCACAAAAAAGGTGCTGTCGCAATTCCTGATACAGGGGAGGAATGAGGCAGATACATGAGAAGTCCATTTCCTTCCTCCTCACAATTAGCATCCCCCAGGCTTAGAAGGTCTTCCTTGTCTCCATTAGCAACCGTAACCCTCTCCCTGAGTTCACTATAAATCTTCTTCTTCCAACTCCTTCCTTCCAATTTCTGAGCTTTTTTAATGGCGGCCTTCAATGTCTGAGGCGAGTTCGCACAAACAGAATCCACGATGCCTCCTTCTAGAGCCATCTGAGCATTACAGTTACGGGTGCCCGACACCACATCCTTTAGGGGACTGGGCATGAGCTTACTCCGAATGATAGCCATGAAACCCTTGGTAAACTTCAAATCGAGGTCAAGCTTGCACGTGAAGAGCACAGATCAATGTTCATTTATGAACTTCTAGTCTTGTGCCAGGGCCAGTATGAAACCTCCAGCCGCAGCGTGCCCACATGATGCAGCGATGGTGGGAAACCTGAGCCTCACCACGGAGGCAAGCATGGTTTCAAACCTGATCCGGAGTGTGCTCGAGGGGATATCTGGATTCTGAGGGATCCATTGAAGGTCGAGGCCGTTTGAAAAGAATCTACCCTGGTTTGTGGTCACGAGGGTCCCTGCGTCTTGGGAATCCTGGACCTCTTGAAGCGCAGCCGAAATAGTGTCCATGGAGGAGGGTTTCTCTGGATTTCGCCTCAGAGCTCTCATTTTCCTATATAATCATAGTATTATGCATGAGAATAATAAAAATATTTTGGATAATAAATTTTCGAATAATATTAATGATAATAACAATTTATGTGACATTAATAATAATATTTTATACCTTGATGGCAAAGAATCTTTTAATAATAACACTAGCGATGATATTAATATTAGTAACCAAAGTAATGAGGTTTTGAATGTGAACCAGGTTATTCTTCCCCCTTCTTCCCAGAATAAGAGAGTGGTTAACCTCTCTAGTTTTTCTTTTTCCCCTTCTGTTTTTAGTATTTTAGGCAAAGGTTTAAACTTTGCCCTTGCCCCTAGAAAAATCCCGGTGGATGACATTATTTGCGACGTGGAATACGGGATTAGAGATCTTTCGGGTAATATAAAGGACACTATTAGGCAGGATTGTGTTGTTGTCCATAGAAAGGCTAAGCCCCTTCGGAAGAACCTCAACAAGGAGGAATTCTCTGCCCTTAAATCCTTAAATCAGAACCAAGGTATTGTCGTTCTGAAGGATGACAAAGGAGGGGCTACGGTCATCATTAACAAGGATGATTATCGTAAGAAGATGTTAGATCATCTTCACAATAGTGGCAGTTATAAAAAACTGCCTAAGAACCCTCTTAAGAAGATTTCTAGGACTGTGTCTCTCGCCATCAAGTCTAGTAGTTCTATGAGTTCTCTGTGCCACAAACTCATTGAGAGCAGTCCCCTTATTCCTAGGATCTATGGGTTACCTAAGATTCACAAAGAAGGGGTCCCTCTGAGACCTATCGTCAACACCATTGGTGGTCCGACCTACCTTCTAGCTAAGTTCCTTGCCCTGAAACTTAAGCCCCTGGTTGGCCGCACTGAGTCCTTCGTGAAAGACTCTGCATCCTTCATTAAGGAGCTTAAGGATATTAAACTTGACCCTGATGAAATTCTCATCAGCTTTGATGTGGTCTCCCTTTATACTTGCATCCCTATAAAGGAGGCCTTGGAAGTGATCTATCGCCTAACAGATCCGGATACCACGCATTTGGTTGAGATCTATCTCACTTCCACTTTCTTCTATTTCGAGGGTGAGTTCTTTGAACAGACTTGTGGTGTTGCCATGGGTTCCCCCCTTTCCCCTATTGTTGCGAATCTTTTTATGGAAGATTTCAAAGCCAAAGCTTTAGCCTTGGCTCATCTCCTTCCCAAGCTGTGGAAAAGGTATGTAGATGACACTAATGTCATCTGGTCCCATGGTCAAGAGGAGATGGATCGTTTCTTCAATCACCTCAACTATTAGTCCTCTGCCATTAAGTTCACCATGGAAAAAGAGGTCAATGACTGCCTCCCTTTCCTGGATATTCTTATATCTAAGAATATGGACAGCTCGCTCTCCCACTCAGTATTCCAGAAGAAAACGCATACTGAGCAATATCTTCATGTCGATTCCCATCATTTCCCTGCTCAAAAAATGGGTGTTCTTAACACCCTTACTATTCGTGCCCTGAGGATTTCTGATAATAAGAGCTTTGATAAGGAGAGATCCCATCTCCTTAATGTATTTGTGGAGAATGGCTACAGTAGGTGCCTAGGTCAGAAGGATTTCCTTAAAGCCTCTAAAAATGCGTTAATTAATAAAGAACCGAAGGAGCGCTGACTATGTGTCCATCTTCCCTATGTTCAAGGAACCACAGACAAAATTGCTCGAATCCTTAAGAGGTATGATATTCCCTCAACCTTTAGGCCCCTCAACACCATTTGTAAATCCCTACCAATCAGTGAAATATCCAGTTGACCCTATAGACATGAAGGGTGTCTACTTGATCCCTTGTTCTTGTGGAACCCCCTATATCCGGGAAACAGCGCGCTCCATCCATCAGAGGATCAACGAACATGTAGTTGACCTAAGACATGGGAGAACCAAGTCTTCAACATTAGTAGAGCATGTAGAAAAGACCAAGCATCAGGTTTGTATAGAGGAGGTCAAGGTTGTTGCCAAAGTTGCTCAATTCCATCATTGTAAATTCAGGGAAGCTATTGAGATTGAAAGAAGGCCTAACAATCTCAATAGAGATGACGGCTGGAAGATTAGTAGCTGTTGGATCCCTGCCTTGTCATCTTAGTCTTTCTTGTTCTTCCCCCCTCCCTCCTCCTCCTCCTGTTATCCTTTTTCTTGTTCTTTGTTCCCCCTGGAGCCTTCCTTCGTCCTAGGTTTATCCGTCTTGCTCTGTGGTTTTAATGGTTTTTCTGTCCCTCTCCTTTTTATTTTTTTGTCGTTCTTTCTATTTTTTTTTTCCAGGTATATTATTTTATTTATTTTTATTTTATCTAATATTCATGTATTTATTTTTACTTTTATTTTTATTATTTATTTATTTTTATATTTCAACTAACTTTTACCTTGACTAGCTATTTCTTTATTATATTTTATATATTTATGTATTTTTATTATTTATTTTATTCCACTTTTATTTTTATTTTTATTTACTTAATTTTTGATTTTTCAACTAGATTTACCTTTTACTAGCTACGTTCTTATTTATTTAGTTTTATTTTTATAGTTTATTATTTATTTTATTTATTTTATTTTTTCTTTTTTTATTTATTTATTTATTTTATTTTGACTTATTTTTCTGTCTAATTCTAACTAACTTATTATCCTAAATACCCTATGTATATTGTCATTATAATATTTCTAATAACTTATAATTTTAATTATTAAACCTTTTAACTAACTATTAACAAAAACACCTATTAAATTATTTTATTTATATAAATGTTTTTATATATTTTAAAGGAATGGTCACCGAATATAACTATATTATAAAAATGACTTTTTGACTCTAGTCCCAAAGTCAAAATTAGCCGTTGGTCAAGATAGTCGTTGAGGGCTCTGCTTAGACTATTTAACATGCAAAGCTTGATCTGTTTCTTCAACTTGTCCTGACGATGAACCACACTGGTTGTTTTGAAATGCGTCGACAAAGGTCTTTCTTCATGTGATTTACGCCGAAGTTCTTCTTACAACTATTATGGATCACAAAAGCCTCAATTCAATAACGAAAACAAGAGAGTTGAATTGTTTCACATAAGGATAATACCCAAGAACACTAAGATTGACACATTATTCAATAGTGGATCACAAGCAAATATAATTTCCGAGGAACTAATAATGAAATTGGGATTGGAAACTAAAAATCATCCAAAACCATACCCTTTAGGATGGTTGAAAGAAAATACTCAGATGCAAGTCAAAAAATAGTGTCGATTAAGGTTTTCCATCACAACTAATTTTTGTTGATGAGGTTGAATTAGATGTGATTCCTTTGGATATATTTGGAGTTGTGTTGGGTAGTCCATATCATATGATCGAGATGTCATATTTCATAGAAAGGAGAATAAGTATCATCTCTTTAAAGGTGGAATTGAATATGTTGGCAGGGCACACAAAATCAAGACAAACTTGGATTTAATCAATGTCAGTCAGATGAAAGGGTTAATAAATTCAAGTAAAATGCATATTCCCATGATTTTTCAAGAATAACATAAAGATAAGTATGATGCTTTTCAAGGGTGTGATTCTCAGTTTAAGGACAAATTGGTTGAAATAATATGTTCTTGTAAAGAATTGTTTAAAGAATCAAAATATTTACCCCTAAAATAAGAAATACAACATGAGATTCAACTATAATATAATGCCCCTCTCTCGAACATTGGCATGTATCGTATCTCAGTCACAGCGAATGAAGAGATTAAGAAACAAATTTAGGAATTGGTTGATAAAGGATTTATTCGACCTAGTTCTTCTCCGTGTGGATCGCCAATCATATTAGTGCCAAAGAAAGATGGAATTCAGAGAATGTGTGTTGATTTTAGAGCTTTAAATAAACTCACCATTAAGAACAGGTATCATCTTCCTAGAATTGATGATTTTCTTGATCAATTAAAGAATGTTGTTTACTTTGCAAAACTGGATTGAAGAAGTGGTTATCATCAGATTCATATCGCAGAGAACAATATATGAAAAACTGTATTTAATACTAGACAAGGGCATTGTGAATGGTTGGTTATTCCATTTGGGTTATGAAATGCACCAATAACTTTTATGAGAGTGATAAATGATGTTTTTCGTCATTTTATTGATAAGTTAGTCATATTCTATCTGGATTATGTTCTTATTTTTAGTTCAATTTTGGAAGAACACATAAAGCATTTTAAACAAGTTTTTGATGTGTTGCAAAAGGAGAAATTGTATCTCAAACTCTCTAAATGTGAATTTGGAAAAACTTCCTTAGTAGGAGGAGGTCAACTAAAAATATATCCAACTAAAATTGATGTAATTGTTAAGTGGACAAGAACTCAAAACGTGATGGAAATTAGAAGATTATTGGGTGTAGTTCAGTATTGAAGGAAGTTTATTTCTCATTTCTATTTTATTGCATCACCAATTCATGCTTTAATAAGTTCTAAAGTCTCCTTCCAGTGGGGAGGAAAACAACAAAATCATTTGATACTTTAAAGAAAAAAATTGTTACAACTCTGATCTTGGCTTTACGAGACCTTCAACAACCATTTGAAATAGAAAATTATGCTAGTGGGTATGCAATGGGTGCAATGTTATTACAGAAAGGAAAGCCTATTTTTTTTCATTTAGAAACATTTTATAAAGAAGTTGCTAACCATCTAACTTATGATAAAGAATTGTATGCAATAGTGGAAAGTGTTAAAAACTGGAAACATTATTTAATGGGAAAAGAAACAATGATTCACACAAATCATCAGCCACAGTCAATACCTTCAATCACAAACTAAGTTGCAATAGTCTCAACATTATATATGGATGGGTTTTTTGTAGCAATTTCATTTACTAATCAAATATAAGAAAGGCACCACCAATAAAGTGGATATGTTATCAAGGCCTTCTTTGAATCCTTTAGTGATTCTGCAAAATAGTTCTTTAGCACATAAAAGCTATATAGAACAATATGATGAAGATATTGGTTTTAAGGATGCTTATGAATCACTAACTCATGGTGATTAGGTGGAAGAAGTGAATTATCATATTCATGACAAGTTATTGTACCATCTTGGTAAATTGTGCATAGCACAAGGAGAAAGAGTGCATGTAATCAGAGAAGCACATTCTTCTTGTGTTTCAGAGCATTTTGGTGTAGGTAAGACAATGGTACAATTACAAATGTTTTGTTATTGACCTCAGATGAATGAAACAATTACTAAGTACATCAAAGGTTGTGTCATGTGTTCAACAAGCAAACCAACCAACAGAAAGTTAGGTTTGTATATGCCACTTCCAGTTCCTTCTCAACCATGGGAAAGTATATCTATGGATTTTGTAGGAGGGATTCCAATGTCTAGGAAAGGGCATGAGTATTTGTATGCTGTGGTTGATAGATTTAGCAAAATGTGTCTTCTTGTTCCATGTAAAAAGAAAGTAACTGCTGAACATACTACGCAAATGTTATTTCAAAATGTGTGGGTTCATTTTGGGTTGCCTACTTTAATAATTTCAAATCGGGACTCTCATTTTATGGGGGATTTTTGGTCCACTTTGTGGGGAATCATGGACACTAAGTTGAAAAAAAGAACAACTTTTCATCCACAAACCGATGGGCAAATAGAGGTGGTGAACAGAACAATGGTACATATTCTTCAAGATTATTGTAGCAAACATCCTAAGTTGTGGGATGAATCCTTACATTATGTCCAACATGCTTACAACCGAGCCTTGCACTCCTATACTAGAAGATATCCTTTTAAAACATGTTATGGATACCTACCAAAACCACCAATGGACTTTATGTTTGGTGAAGAAGCTAAGGTGGATGGACATGGAGATGTTGACAAAGCAATCAAGTTCATTCAAAGAATCCAAAATATTCATGAAGTAGTGCATGATCAATTGGAGAAAAGTTAGGCCAAGTATAAAATGTGTCATGACAAGCATTGAATGGACCATCACTTCCAAGTTGGTGATCAAGTATGGCTATACATCAACAAAGAAAGGATGAAAGGTGAAGGTAAAAAGTTGTAAACCTATAGAGTATGGTCCTTTTAAAATTGTTGAAAATATTGGGCATAATGCATTCCAGTTAAATTTGCCTCCATACATGCATATATATTCAGTTGTAAATGTTGATAAATTGAAGTTATATGAACCTCCAATGGTCATAGATCAAGAGGAAAATGCTCAAATTCCAACCGTAGATCATTTTTCACCTGAATGTATGACTGAGTTACAGGAAGATACCATCTTGGATAGGAATGTCTGCACTTCAAGGCGAGGAGATGTAGAGTATCTTTGAGTGGGACTCCAAGGCATGAATCTAAGAAAATAAAGGTGGATGGAGATCGAAAGGGTGAGGGAACAATACCCTCACCTCATATCTTCTTAAAACCAAACTTTTGGTGGTCCAAAAGCTTCGAGTGGAGAGGAATGATCCTCAAAATGCTCAAAATTTAACAATATCATATGATTGTGAAATTATTGCCAAGTCGAAGACCTCGTCACTTTGATTCCATTAGTATATTTGTTTTTCAAAATGGGCTCCGTATGAGGAAGAAAACGCATTTTGAAGTTTTTTCAAAACATGCAAAAAAGGGACTACATAATCAACAGTGAGGTCCTAAAAGTAGGCCAAGTGGAAATGCATAGTAAGACAAGTGGCAAAAGGTGAGAAGGGCACATCGAAAGAGGTGGTGCACCCATGGTTCCAACTATCAAGCATCATAATGATTGGTCGAACCTGCGACCTCTGAGATATCGGCGCAAAACCTTAACTAGCAGGTCGCAGGGTTGTCATTATATATCAACTGATGGAAGTTATATTTAAAGGTTGTCGAATGATATGTTATGCATCTCTGCTTCCGGATTGTCTTCAAGGATCTCAGTGTCTCCTTGATCGCTCAGGACATTCTCTACTTCTAGATCTAGTGAAGCCAATATGTCAACCTCTTGGTTGTAAGGCTTGAGGTCAACATCCTATTCTGACTCTGACTGCTCCATATCCATATCCATTTGCTCAAGTATCTATTCAATCTCTTGAGAAAAGTACTGCTCCTGCGACTACTCACCCTCTCTTCATTGTGCCAGCTTCTCTGATGAGTCTACAACCTGTATGGGCATAGTTTCATCAATATGTGCATGTTGTGTTGTTGGTTTGTGTTATATTCTTTCCACGACTAACCTATGTAGTGAACCAAGGGGTTAGAGGGGGGCGGAGCCCCCTCTTCGTTGCACTGATTACATAGTGGGGGGGTCACAGGTGGGGCAAGTAGCCCCGCTCTATGGGGTCTATGGCAACACCCCAGGAATTTTTTTTTTTTGGACCCTATATTACGTTGGGAAGACCTACCTATGGTTTTCGGTCCATGGTATTGGATGCTTCAGCATGTATAAATATGTATTGTAACTTTGAAAGGAATATAATGAAAAATCAAGCCGATAGTCTCAGTTTAGGGATCCAAGGGAAAATCTTTGTGTATATGTGTTTTATGTGTTATGCTCTCGCATTGTCTATTTTTTGTGTTTTAAAATTCATATGCATGTAAATTTTGTACGGGGTTAAAACCTACATTTAATATCAAAGCTATTTTAGCTTCAAGGGGACGCCTTTGTTGCTGAGGGGTTTCGCTTAGGCCTGTGGTAGACCCTGTTCAGTGGGAGATCTGCGGGATCGATTCTTGATGAACCCCAAAAATAAATAATTATATGGGCTCATTCAACCTCCTAATTTGACTTAATCCACCATTCTCACTAGTTTATTGCATTTTTTTTATTATATTTATGCTAATAGAGTGAATTGGGTTAGTCATTATGCCAACAAGTCTAAATGTGTGCTTTGTGTAGCCTTTTTGGTCAATTTGGAGACAAAATTGAAGGTTTTAATGAGCACTTGGCAGCCAAATTCGTGGGAGAAAAAGGGAGGAGGATTTGTAGGAAGGTGTCCCCTTCATTTATGGGCCCTTACCTAGAATTCTCCTCCATTAGCTCGGAGTTCAAAGGCCACCAAATCAATTATCACAAGGCCAGCCAAGCAAGTCAAGTAGGACTGCTGTTAACTGCAAGTTTTGAGCAGCCGAGTCCCTAAAGTTTAGGAGGAAAGTTGGGGTCCTCAATTTGTATAAATAAGAGGCTTAGGGCCTCATTTCAGTTAGTCATTTTCTATTCATTTTGTAGTTCGATTTTTAGGCAGTAGATTAGCTTTGCTTTCAACACATTTTCAAGTTCTCCTTGTGGACAGTTTTTGGAATGTAACATTTCTTTTGATCAATAAAGATGAATCCAGCTTTGCACCAGCTCTAGATCTCTCTTAGGAGGCTGTAGCTCTTGGGGTTGGGCCCATCTCAAGCGCCCAGTTCCTCCTTTGTTTACTTTCATGTGTCTTTGCTGCATTCTTAGAATAAAATCTGCTATTTAGATTTAAATCTTGTTTCGTTATTTAGGTTGTTTTTTATGAGTAAAATAGCTTTTCATGCTCAGATTTAGTTGATAGGTTGTTAACAGAAAAAGCTTTAAGAAAAGGGCCAGCAAACATCTGTGGTTTCACCTCTCCCTCAGTGGGATCAGGAGCTGTGACTAGGATGACTTTGCTACCCACAAAAACACCGATTTTGCTTTGCCATGTAATCACTAGTGTTTGATTTTCATGTGTAGAAGTTGGTTACAAGTTCAGACTTTCGTTGTCTTAGTTGCATGAGATAAAATACATGGTTTCATTGCAGGTCACACTTCTGTTCATTCTCTTTACTCGCAGCTAGCATATTAGGTCAACGTAACTAGGTCTTTGAATTTACAAGTCTTTGTTGGTTCAGATTGGAAAAACGACTTGTAGAGCACCTGTACCACTTCTTCATCTACTTATTCTCCATCAACACCATCCACTCCACCCTCTACTTAGAATCCTTGCCTCATGTTTGCCATTTTCTCCCAAAACCCTAGTTTTTTTGCAACATTGCTTCAGTCTTCCTTGAACAAATCCCACCATCCTTGCCACTCCTCAACTCCATTCCCCAAGTCCTGGACCTCTTCACACACCTATTTCACCTCCATACCCATTCCTCCATCTTTTTCCCTCCATCCATGATCCAAAATCCCATTTCTGAACATCCTGTAGGAAAATTACAGAACATCCTGTAGAAATTCCTGAACATCCTGTAGAACCCCTGTAGACTTTCTGTAGAAGCTCACGAATGAGATTTCTTGATAGCCAAACTCTGTGAAACTCTCTGGAAGGGTTTTAGGGACTCCTTAGACCCTCTCTGAACCTTCCCGACCTCTTCCAAGCATTTCCTCTCACCGATCCACCTCTGCACAGTCAAAAATAGTTCAAGCATATGCTTGAGAAAATTGACCACTTAATCACAAATACAAAAATATGTTTTCTTAGGGCAAAAGTAGTCTAAACACATGTATTTTACCTTCATAGAAGTAATGGAATCTCTTTCAGTAGTTTGCACTCTCATCTTTGCATCAGTAGGACTAGCTGGTAGAATTAGGGTTTATTAGGGTTTGTGCTTTCCTTCAGTTTTTCAATCTCTTTTCACAAGTAGATTAGCTTCCTTTGAGTTAGCTTTCATCCATCAATTAGAAAGCTTCTTCTAAGAGCTCTGTTGAGTCTTGAAAACATTCATTTCTATTACACTTTCACTATTATGTCCATTATATCACCTCCATTTCACTACTATGTCACCACATTCATCCCACTTTCATTATCATTGGGTCATATTTATGTTTTTCCAATATTTATTAATTCTAAGTATGGTAAGTGAATTTGTGGTTAAAAATTAGAAAATAATGTGCATATGCTTATACCTAACAAATGGGTTGAGATTGTTAACATGTGTAGGTTGAAAGGAGGCTTCTAGAAGACCCTTATGGGGCACTGTAAGGCCAAATTCGAATTTGAGTAGAAAGAATCATGGGATCATGAAGATATGTGTCACATCTCCTAATTGTATTGTAACTTTAAGAAGACATGTGTCTTATTAGTTCCTATTTTGATTAGGACTCTAGAGGTAGAGAAAGAGATTCATGGACTCTCATTAATGAGATGGCTTCTCATTTTTTTGTATAAATAGGAGATCTCTCTCCTTCATTTGTTAGCTTAACTTATTAGTGTTAGTTCTTTAGCTTGGAGTTTGTAGTTATTCCTTGATGGCTTTTGAAAGATTTAGAGAGCTTTGTTGTACTTTGTAATTTTGAAGAATTTGAATAAAGCTTTGATGTTCTCAACATGGAAGGAGATGTGAAATAGATGTCATGGAGTTTATTAGAATGTAAGGTAGAGTAGATTTCATTTTGTAATTTTACTTTGATTTTATTATGTCAATTAATTGCTTTCAAGTTTGATAGATTAGATTTTTCATTCATGCAATTTTAATTCATGCAAGTGTGTTCAATCGGTTGATTGTAGATTAGTAATGCACATAGCCTTTTAATGACTAATGACATGATGGAATCATCTTGTCCTTTTGCTGATTTATTTTATGAGTTCTAATTCCAGCATTATTATTTCTTTCAGTTTTGTTTTGCTCATTTACTTTCATGCAATTTAGATATCATATTACTCCATTTGTTTATGATCACCTTCCTATAGCCAAGCGACTCAAATAGTGAGGAATCAGAATATTATTTGATGTAATATGATTTAGTTTACTTTCCTGCAATTTAGATATCAGCTTACTCAATTTTTTTATGATTGCCTCCTATAGCCAGAGCGAGTCGAAAGGTGAGGGGTCAAAATATGGGTTGATGTAATATGATTTAGTTTACTTTCCTGCAATTTAGATATCATATTACTCCATTTGTTTATGATTACCTTCCTATAGCCAAGCGACTCAAATAGTGAGGAATCAAAATATTATTTGATGTAATATGATTTAGGTTACTTTCCTGCAATTTAGATATCAGATTACTCAATTTGTTTATGATTGCCTCCTATAGCCAGAGCGAGTCGAAAGGTGAGGGGTTAGAATATGAGTTGATGTAATATGATTTAGTTTACTTTGCTTATAGTTTTTGAATTTCTTTAAGTTCAGTTTTATTTTTATACAACAGCAAGGATACTGGGTTTCATAGTCACTAGCTCGTTGTTTGGTTGTTGCATTTTATTTTGATTGAAGTAGCTGCATATTTACACTTTTGTTTAAGTACTAATTCCATCAATAACATGTTTTAAGATCTTTTGAAGTGCTAAGTTTTGGAAGTTACCATTAGGGACATAGGCCTTGTCTTGAAATATCTATCCATGCTTGTCCTTTAAAAGTATTCTTAAGACCTTAGAATAGGATTTCCATTTGCATTACACTTTAGGAAACCAACAAGAACAAAACCCCAAAAACAACACAAACTATAAAACAACGAAGTAAGAAAAATGTTAACTAAGCACATATGGTGCACCACACTTCATCAGTTTACGATACCCGGACTGATAATTTATGTAGAGAAATTTAAGAAGTTAAATTGACTAGACATTTTTGGCGTCGTTGCCGGGGAAGTGTAATTAGGAGACCTTATTTCTTACATCTAAAAAAAAAATTAATAATTCTTGAGTATGCTGTCCTCCTGCACTTTGTGTCATCTAGAGGATCAGAAAAAGGATTGTTAAGTAAAATAATAATAATAATAATAATTCTTGAGTATGCTCTCCTCCTGCACTTTGTGTGATCTGGAGGATCAGAAAAAGAATTGTTATGTTAAAAAAAAAAGAGACAAAATAAACTTCATCATTTCAATTGATTCAAAAAAAAAATGAAAAAAATGAAACTCAACTGCTTTGATAGGTTCACATTGTCCAAAATTGTCTGGTTATGGTTTGTAGTGGTCTTCAAAACACTGTATCTTGTTTTAATAAGGTCTTGCAACTTAGTTGTGGAAAGTGCCTTGATTTCGCAGCTAGTTGAGAATTCCACAGCTATTTCAAGTTTGAGCAGGTTACAAGCGTCCAATGAAGAAATCGACCACATGGGCATCTCCAGAATTGTCCCAACATGGATCATATCCTAGTCACCCAGCTTAGATCGATGAAAAACCAGCCTAAGACCTCAGTCAAAGTCTTGTTTTTAGCATATTTATCTTGAAGTATTTGCTGCCTGAAATTGAAAATCATTAATCCTTTTTATAAAAATTTACAATTTCAAAGAAAGAAAAAAAGAAAAGAAAAATAATCTATGGCTATCTTGAATCCTATCTTTTCACTGTGGCTTCAATAAGAAAATTTGCCTCCCTGTTCAAATTTTGGCCTTAAAACGAACCTACAAAAAAAAACCAAATAAATCAAAACTCTGTTGTGTTAAAATAAAAACTCTGCATTTTTGGAATCTGGTTGGACTTCTAGTGATCTGGTTTTCAAAGAAAGGGTATGAAGGATTAGCTAGATATCTTGTAGAAAAAGCATTGACAACCCATTGTGTTGAAATATCAATAGAACTACCAATTCATTTGCATTAATATCAAGGTATCCAAATTCCTTCCTATCTTGCAATCTGAGAAATGGTGGAGTGATCTATCAATTAGCAAGTCTGAGAGAACCAAATATTTTTTTTGCTCTTAATTTCTGTTCTCGGGACTTCGGATCTTTACAAAAGGATAAAGAAACTTTTTTTTTCTTCAATCCAATACACCACTCTGCAGTCATTTTATGAATTTGCTAATGTCTACTCCGCGACCTTTTATTTTAAAATTTTGCTAGAGTTTATGATTGTCAGTTCAGGATCTGTTTATACAAGCCTATGTTCTGTAAACTCATTTTCATTGCATGCTCTATATTCTTATTGTTTTGTAACCACTGGTTTTCTCCCCAATCCTCCTCCATCTTCCGCTCATACAACTGTTCCGCCTCCGTGAAACTATCACTTATAGTCCATCACTTACAGTCAAAATACTTGATCATA
Source organism: Pinus taeda (assembly GCA_000404065.3). Classification (NCBI taxonomy): domain Eukaryota; kingdom Viridiplantae; phylum Streptophyta; class Pinopsida; order Pinales; family Pinaceae; genus Pinus; species Pinus taeda. Next base: position 305,633 of record APFE030734049.1, read on the forward strand.
ACAAATGAAACAACACCAATGTCTTTGAAAATTTTTATACTGTTCATTTTTTATTTCCCTGTGTTCAAATTCCAAATCAAACAAGAAAAAAATGAATACAGCAATTCATAAAATGCAGAACAGTAAAAACATCAACTCAGAAAAAATGCAGAATAGAGAAAAACATCAAACTTTGAGAGCACGATTTGGAAAAATGGAGACGAATTTAAAAAATAAAACATGGGTTTTTTCACCAGCTAGATCAATTAGATAACCCAGAAACCGTTTGAAGAAATTTGTGGCGGTCTGGGAGAAATCCTCGGTTCTTTGGAGCCCCTTTTTGCTTGCCGCGTGTGAAAAAAACAATTTTTTTTTTTTTTAACAGTTGCAGCCATATTCCGATTTCTTTGAGAAATCCGCCCAGATCTGATTTTCTTGGCTACCAGGTCACCCACTGTGTCACTAAATATGTGAGGGGAAAGATATTTTCATTAAATGAACAAAGAACAGTTCAAACTTGGCACGCTTTGGTTGTTTGAGGTAACACGTCTTCCGCCACCCGTCTAATCCTATTCCATTTTTAACTCAGACTCGCCCACGTCTTCTGCCCTTATGCCAACTGTTTGTAATTCATCCAACACCTGTTTAACAAACAATCTAAATTGAATACGGCTCTGTCTAACTCCATTTCGTGAACCAATTACATACGACAGTTGTGTTTATTGATTTGGTGGAGGGTTAATGGGTTCAGGTATAGCTACATCTCTTCTTCTAAGTAATATTCCAGTTGTTCTGAAGGAGAATGTTTTGGATTTCTCGGCACAAAAGGTGCTCGAAAGAGTACAACACTGTCAATGCTATGTGGCGAAGAGCATCCTATGGGAGGGACTGCATACATTCTTGCACATCCAAAGGCAGCACATCAGCATAGGTTCTTGTCCTCAGTTTGATGCCCTTCTAGAGTTTCTTACTGTTTGAGAACATATCGAGTTTTATGCACGAACCAAGGGAGTTTCAAAGGAAATATTAGATCAAGTTATGGAACGAAAGTTTGCAGAATTTGATTTATGGCCACAAGCAAACAAACCTTCCTGTTCTTTAATTAGTGGCAATAAACGCAAGTTATCAGTGGCCATAGCAATGATTGGAGATCCTCCTCTAATCATTTTAGATGAAACTTCAACAGGTATGGACCTTATTGCAAAGTGATTTATGTGGGATGTAATCTCACATATATCAACTAAACAAGGCAGAGCTATTTTGTTCAGCAGAGGCATCACGAGTGGAACTGCTTGAACAGATTGTCACTATTGATGATCTTTGGGTTCACATAGGGGAAGCAAATTAATAGGATTTTAATTTAAATTCTGATTGCTGAACCTGATCCCGATGACAATCAAGAAGGCTATGTTGTTGGTAGATTTAAGACGGCTCTTCACAACATCACTCTGTTTTCAATTGATGATTAAGGTAATGGGCAGCGTGGAGACCCTCTTATAGACCCGACGGACTCACCCAGATATACATCCTCCGCATTTTTTTTTTTTCTTTTCTATGCACACAGCCACTCCATTTCACAGTATTTTCTACACTCTATTTTCATTAGCTGCAGAATCCAGCCACTTTCCGTCGCTGGCTTAACTTTCTGCAGCTGTTTTGTTAAACTCTAGGTTGCAGGTGTCATCAAGCAAAACAAGCCACATGGGTAGTTGGGGAAATGTCAGTACATGGATGGTGTCCTATTCATTTGATCCAATTTGATGAAAAAGATCTCGGTCAAAGGGAAGTCAAATTGTGTGTTATCACTAAGTCGCCACACTGAGTTGCCACACTAAGTCGCCACACTAAGTCACTGCATGTCAAGAAAAAAATAATAATTTTGAATCAATGAAATGAATAAGTTATTTGCTTACTTTTCTGAAGGTATTGATTAATTTTGGACTGATGATGAAAGATGAATGGCTAACTTTTTATTCAATATTTTTAGCTACAGAAACTGTGCACATTCCGCAGCTAAAGTCCAATTCCACAGTTGTTCTCTAATTCCGCAGCCAGAAAACCTCATTGTTTAAATCAGCCTAACGTTTTCATACAAAATCAGATTTTGATGATTTAAGTACCATTGGAAAGATCTCAACAAGATCTATACAATGAGAAATCCATCATTTGAGTTTGAAATGGAAAATAATGAAATAAATTGTTGAAAAGAAGCAACATCAACTCGAGGCACAAATTCCAAATCAGGTATAAATTTTGATTTTTCCTTTGAGAACTTGTTTCATTAATACAAATTCTTAGTTTTGTGTGTAAATATCATAACTAGAGAGATTGGCCATCTCTCTCCTTTGATAATCTTACATTCCATTGCAGAAGAAGTATTAGTTTTTTTTGCAGGTTCCAGGAGGAAGCACAAATGACTACAAGAGAATAGTGTCTCTCTAAGAGACCAATTTGTTTCATAAGAGGATGATTAGCAACAAAGAGGAAATATGTTGATGCAAAATCAGATCCAAACACTTGAAAAACTTTCAGATATTATTGTCTCCATCACATCCATACCTCATAATAAACCATTCACCTCATTTCACTTCCTATTTTCCATTTACATTCACATCCAATTTCCATTTCTTTTTGTCCATTCATAACCCACAAATAAAAGTAAGAGGCTCATTCATATTCTTATTGCCCATTGCCATTTCTATTCTCCATTGCCATCTTTCATTTTCATTTTCCATTTCCTGTCATTTTCATTCCGCAAATAAGCCCTGCTTCAATGCAAATTATTGAGTCCATAGTCCTTTGAGTCTAAAGTTCTTTGTAAAAACACCTTGAGGCTTGCATGCCTTAATGGCAAGTCCTCATGCTGATAAACAATGAGAATACATTAATGTCCCTTGTTCATCAGATCTTCTAGGTGACTCGACATCGACAAATTCATTCGTACCTAGCAAGATGTGTTTGGGCATCTTGACTCTCATTGTCATCAATGGTGAGAGTTCTCGTGTTGACTAGTGGCATCCATTAATGGTCACTAAGTTAACAATTTCCTACTATGTTCGACATCAGAACATCTTTTCACATTGTAGGAATTGTGCCAACAAGTTTTGAAGACATGAAGACTATTATTTTCAGCATTTTGGAGTAGATTCAGCAAGTTTTAGTAAAAGCAATAAAAAGTCATCTTATCTCTTTATCCATGACTCCTCTTGTTCAGCCACTTGAAGAAGATTATGATCAAAATCTTGCAACCACCACACATACAACTCATCCATTCCAAAGGGTAAGTGAAGGTACGTCATTTTCTAACTTTTGACCATAGAATTCCATAAAAAGCAAGAATGATAATTGTTGGAAAAAAATTTCTCTTCCTCATTTCATAAAATTGCCAATACCATCAGTTGGGGGGGGAAACACATTCATAATCATATTTTTCCATATCCATCACATATTCAGGAGCCCACATACTTCCAACATATATTAATTATTACATTGTTATTATAAGCATACAATGGCTTTTGAAAAAGTGCTTAAAGGATAAATTGGATACAAACAAAATTATGGTTGTCACACAAGAACCAACCATCATGCAATCCAATAAAGATATACTTTGCAACAATAATCAAAATATCATTATGCAAAGTTCAAAGATCAAAATAGAATGCAACAACAAAAAATGGTTGTAACACAAGAACCAACCATGTTGCAATTCAAGTAAAACACTTTGCAGAAATATGAAATTATCAAATGATATCATGCAAAGTTAAG
>APFE030734056.1:7698-57769 GCA_000404065.3 Pinus taeda
ATGCTGCCCCTTTCAATGTTGGAGGGAACAGTTTGAGTTTTTGAGCGTCTTCCATATAATCATAAGTTCGACATACGACCTCAAACTCAAATAGAAATGCCTCAGGGTCCTCATTTCTTGACCCATGAAAGTTTGGAAGGACGGATGGCGAAATGTTTTTCATTGTGGCTCGGGAATCATCATCGACTATGGGAAATCCAAATGAAATATCTCCATCCCTATTTCCTCCATTGTTACCTCTACCTCCTCCATTATTTCCTCCTCCACCTCTACCTCTACCTCTACCTCCTCCAATTCCAGTTTCTCTTTCTTCTGCCATGGTAGTTTCTTCAGAGACCTCAAAGTTCTCTAGTTCCTCTACCAAGGGTGAATGAGGAGGAATTTCTCCTTCTTCTTCAGGTGATTCTATTTCTTCAATTACAATCTGTCTCCTTGTGGAAGAAAGGAAAGAATCTCCTTCGGATTCAATAGATGGTATGGGATAAGAATGAAAATGACATCTACATTAACTCAGCTGAAAGCAAGAACACTATTCTAATTCCTCTAATGAATCTAAAGCAATGTAAAAATGAAGTGACAAATCACACTACTTCATTCTCCCTTAACATTCTGCCTTTAGCTAAATTGATCATGTGAAAAAGAGTTATGAGTGAATTAGCAATATGAGTCTAAAACTAAATAAACCAAGCTGCAATTAAATGATGTTTTGGTCCCATAAAAGTTAGTGAATTATGGTAAAAAGAACCATCAAGAGATTAGCAACCTGACAAAACTTGATAAAGTAACTAGGCAAGGAAACTAACTAAGCAAGGAAACTAATGAAAATCAAAGCAAAAGTCAGCAGTTTAGATAAGACAACTTCAGATGCCACTAGTGTTAAAAAGAAGGAAAAGCACACTGTCTCGGGCTCCTAACAAAGCTGTAAAAACATACACTGATCAGTCATGAAAAGTACAAAAACATAAAGCAGCATAATTCAAAACTGTACATTAATATATATGGTGAATTAAAGAAAAAAAAGGAATGCGGGAAAGTAAATTTAAAAACTACTGTACAATGGTTGTAGCAGATAGGGGCCCTCCATCCACTTCAACCAATTAAAAGATCAGCTACGCAGGTAGAAACAGAACTGTCTTCTTGGAATTAAATCAACACATAATAAAACACAGTGGAGAGCGTAAACACTATACAAAAGAGTCTTTGAAACAAAGTTTACACAGCAAAAGATTGAGTTTCAAAAACTAACTAATCAGCGTGTAGAAACACTTTATTTATAGCAAGAACATCAATTGTTCTATGCGTAAACTAAGCTAACTAACAGCTAGGCAAAAGACACGTTCAGCAGCACCGTGCGCGGATTTAGGGAAAGGTCATCATGGTTTAATAAATCCACTGTTGGATTCTTGTCCCCTGCAGTCTTCGTGGCTAAAGAAGAGGCCAGCTGTGACTTACGTGCTCCAACTGAACACGCAGAGCCGTGCCACCGTTTGCAACCTTGCCGTTTGACCAGAGTTACCTCCGCGTTGACCAGGGGTGTAGACGGCCAGTTTGCCTGAGCTGACACCACACGCACCATGTACACAGTCATACAAACTTGCCCATGTGGCTCTTTCCTCTGGAGGACACCTAGATCATAGCAAACAAGAAAATGGCTGTGGAATCTGGGATTGGTTGCGGAATCATAGATCGGCTGCGGAAACCCTGTATTAGCTGCGGAATTGCAACACTTGAACCAAAAATCTAAACCAACAGTCAATCATTAGCAAAATTAGAAAATCATGTTAAATAGTCCTATAATGCAATGAATTGAACAAGTTGATGAAGGAAATGATGACAAAAGAAGGAAATGAGTAGGAAAAGGCTGTTGGGAGGATGGGTAAAAGAGTGTAGGTTTGAGGCTCAACAATGCCTAAACCAAATATTTCTTTCAGTGAGTCACCCCCATACCATATTCGAAGAATTAATGTCGGATCTCATGGATAAAACAATCCAAAAAAAATCAAGGGAATCCAAATGTTAAACCACCTCCACCCTCGCTAAAATATGATCTCACCTAAACTTGAATCGAGATCAGAAAACCAAACAGAGCTTGGAATGCCTCCAGACTTGATCACTATCCTTAAGGAATTTTCTGTCTCCTTGTCTCTCAGGATTTATTGCAAATTGCACCAGATCACTAGGCCTTAAATTGAGACACTAAGCTCTCAGGATTTACCATAATGCACACTCGATCACTAGGCCATAAACTAAGACTCCACCCTTAGGATTTATCATTTATCCTTCCAAAACCAATCAAGTGATTCCTAGAACTTTGGGATTTTCCTAAGAGAACCTCCGTGCCAGATTCCGAAACCATCCAACAATTCTGAACCTCCAAATTGATGAAAAATCCCATCATACCATTGTTATCTAGAAAAAGGCAAGGGAATGTTGAAAACCACTGTCATAACCTGAAAAATATTGCCACAGAAAACAGTAGAACCATATACCAACATGCAAAGACATGCATTTCCAAAGCAAATAGGAAATCACACATGCAATATCTTAGCTGCAAGTATTCCTACTGAAGATGCATGATCTCGCTCTTCCTTGCTTGATATTTTCTTTCCTTCCTTTCCTTGTCCTTCCTTTTCTTGCTTTTCCTTTTCCTTGTTCCAAAGTTAGAGTGCTCCAAGAAAATTCTTAGTGTCCAAGAGTGATAGAGAGAGAGAATAATGAGAGAGCTCCAAAAATAAGCTAATAGAAGGCTACCAAATGATCCTTAGAAGCCTTTTAATAAATGAGGCCTCTATTTTTTTCATTTTCCATTATTTTCCTTCAAATTCCTCCTCACATGTAACTTGTGACCTTTCACCTCCCTTTTCTCCTATTTTCCTTTATTTTCATAAATAGATGTTCCAAAAATACATTTTTTCCTTTTTAATTCCTTAGCAATAGCATTTTCCAATTTCCCTTAACCGTAAACACATCCATTGATTCCCACTAGGATATATTTTCTCAACATTTAGCTTGGAATATGTGTCCCTTAACTGTGGTCTTATTTTTCCTCTATTAACTTTTATTACATAAAATTTTAACCAAACGTTGTTATAGACCCATTCCCCTTGGGGAACACGATCCTTAGTGTTAAACTACATCAATACCTCAAAAAAACCACTAAAAATCAAACATACTACCCATGGAGCTTTATAACTTAGCTCATTGCAATATTTACAATGAAGGAGCTGTTGAAAAGCAAAACATCATGTCAACATGACAAGATAACCACCATACCACTTATTGGAGCTTTATATATTAGCTCATGGTGGTATTTACATCCATGTACATATGTACATATACCAAAACATCAACAAAGCATACGCCAAACATATACCAAAAATCAAACCGAAATTGATTTTCCTTAACTGGAAAATAATGAAGGATATATGGCTTGCATATCATCTACCATCTCCAATGTAGCTTCTTCGGGCCCAAAGTGCTTCCAATTCACTTTAACTTTCTCTATGGATTTTTTCCTAAGCATGAGTTACTTCCGCTACAATATGCGTTGAGGCTCTAGTTGGAATTCTCCTTCTTGATCCACCTACAATACAAACCAATCAATAACATAGTCAACATCCTTTATATACCTCTTAATCAACAAAATATGGAAAAATCATCGAATTTCACTGTTGGAGGCAGTGAAAGTCGATAGGCCACTGGTCCAATATTCTCAATGATCTCAAAAGGCCCACAATACCATGGTGCCAACTTGGCACATGCTCCAATCCTCAAAGATCTCTTGTTTCACTTGATGCACAAATATGTTAGGTCCCTATAATACTAGTGATTACCCCATTACTATTGTAGGTATATCCTTATTAATATTTTTGTGCCCCTATTGTCCCCATATTGTTATTACTGTGCCCCATAGAATCCCTGTATTGTTATTTTTGTGCCTTTATGTTATTATTGTTAGGTCGGCTGGGTCATTTTGTGACTACTTCGGCTCCTGTATATAGAAAGGAGGTTTTGTCATTTGAATCATAAAAGAATCATTCATTTGTGTAATGTAAAGGAGTTTTCCCCCTCAAAGAGGCTGAATTCTAAGGTGTTGATCTATCTTTTCTATCTTTTTGTGAGCTGGTTTCATAACATTTGGTATCAGAGCTTTGGATTCTAGGGTTTCGTTGCTCCAAATAGGTCATCGTGGCATTTTCGCTATAAATTTTTTTTGTGACATTTCAGAAGCAAAAACAAAAGCCCATTTGAGATAAAATCACACTGAACCTTGGTTCTGAATTTCAGTGCTTTTCGTGCTATATTTGCAGAGATATGATCTGAGGAATTTGGTCTTTTTTTAGACTCCTGAATTACATTCCAAACAGGTGACCTGGGGAAAATCATCATAACATTCTCTTTGACCATCAGATTGAAGTTTCATAAGAAGGTACAAAAATAGGATGGACTGTACTTTCTTTTCTACATTTTTCAGAGCCGAAGGTCGAAACAAGGACATGTGGCATGTCATACAAGTTTTCTCTATTGAACTAGTCTATAATCAGGTCACTATGGGAGATTTGGCATAACTCTTCCTTGGAGAATCCAATTTGGATCAGACTAGTGGCATTGGAAAGAGGACTCAGAGGGCTACTGCAGGTCACAATTTCAGAATTGGATGATTCCGAAATGCATAGATACATCAAAGGAAATATTGATCTCCTACAAAGTGAAAAAAGGTGTGTAGATATTTTAAAATTTTTGCTTAAGCTTGGTTTGAAAAATTATTTTGAAAGGAATTCAAAGGGCATAGTAGAGCATTATTATCAGTAACTGATGCCCCAAGGAAAGAAAATTAAAACACCTAGTAAGCAACCTAAAAGCTCTAGCATGACTCATGAAGAAGAGGAAGAAATGTTACATGATATATCAAAATTACAAGACCAAGTGCAACAAATGTCACTCTCACAAAAGCTAACAGAAGCTAAGACAAATGGCATGGAATCTAAGATAAAGGGCATGGAAGCTAAGATGAATGGTGTGGAAGCTAAGATGGATGATTTCAAGATAGATTTGATGACAAATTTTAAGAGAGACCCACCATATTTCAAAAATCGATATGATGAATTTTGATGGCAAGGATCTCGCAACATGGATATTACAGATGGAGCAATTTTTCGATCTCAATAATGTGCAAAACACACAAAAGGTACGTATGGAAACTTTATATTTGGAACCAAATCAGTTTGTATGGTATCAATGGCCTTGCTCTCGTAAACAATTTATCACTTGGGCAATTTTTACGGAAGAATTGATGGCACATTATGAGGATACAAAAAGCAACACTTTTTTTAGCCAATTGATAAGTCTCAAACAAAAGGGTTCAATAATGGAGCACATTGAGGAGTTCCAAAATTGAACATAAGGGTAAAAGATATTCCAGAGGAGCATAGGATTGATGTGTTCATAGGGTCTTTAAAGGATAATATCCAACATGATGTTCGCCTTTGGGAACCTGATTCATTAGAGAAGGCATTCAGGTTAGCAAGAAAAATGGAAAGCAAAATTATGGAAACCAGGAAGCATACCACTCACAACTATAAAGATGGAAGTGTTTTTGCCCCTAGTCTTCCACAACCTATAAGGTTAACACCACAACAATTAGAAGAAAAATGAGCAAAGGGGATTTGTTACAGTTGTGATAGAAAATACACTAAAGGTCATAAGTGTGCTGGGAAGAAATTATTTTACATAAATTGTGAAGAGGAAGAAGAAAAGGAGCAAGAAAGGTAAAAAGAAGAGGATATACTCCAGGAACAATGCCTAGATAAAGAAGAAAAGAATGCGACCATATATTGTAATGCATTGGCGGGAATTTCCACTCCTCAAACCATTAAGATAGAAGGACAAATCAAGAATAAAGAGGTAATAGTGTTGATTGATTCAAGAAGTACCCACAATTTTATTCATTGTAAGGTAGAAAAAGAATTGAATTGCTTCCCATATCCAGCACTAGAGTTTCAAGTGATGGTTGCAAATAGAGGAATAAGAAATTGCTCTAGAAGATGCCATAATATCAAGCTATCCATGGGCGAATATGTATTGACTAGCCCAATGCTTTCCATTCCAATGGGAGGTGCTGATGTTGTACTAGGTATCCAATGGCTACAAACCTTCTGTACAATAGCTTTTAATTTTCAAGAACTTTTCATGAAATTTTCTGTGGAAGGAAAGGAAGTTGAATTAAGGGGTATTACAGGGAAACCAGGAAATATAATCAACTCTAACGGTATGACAAGGCTTCTAATAAAGGAACAAAGAGGTGTAATTACACAATTATGTTCGCTAGATGTTTCCACATCGAAATCATCTATTTCTCCAGATCTCCAAAAAGTCTTCGACAATCATTCCAAGGTATTTGAGACTCCCAAAGGTCCCCCACCTATTCATGATGATGATCATGCTATTCATTTGATTCCAGGAAGTGTTCCTCCAAATATTAGGCCGTATAGATATCCCTATGCCCAAAAGAGTGAAATTGAATGTATGGTTGCATAAATGCTAGAGCCTGGTATAATTCAACCTAGTTAAAGTTCTTTCTCTTCTCCAGTAGTATTGCTGCACAAGAAGGATGGATCATGGCGCATGTGTCTAGATTATAGGGACCTCAAAAAGCTCACTATTAAAGATAAGTTTCACATTCCTGTCATTGATGAATTATTGGATGAACTGCATGGATCAATTTACTTCACCAAGTTGGATCTTCGTTTAGGATATCATCAAATCAAAATGAAGATTGAAGACATTCTGAAAACAATATTTAGAACTCATGAGGGTCATTATGAATTTTTGGTCATGCCTTTCGGCCTTACCAATGCACCTTCTACATTTCAAGGTTTGATGAATTCCATTTTCAAACCCTTCCTTAGAAAATTTATGTTATTTTTTTTTTATGATATACTAATCTACAACAAGTCTTGGAAGGATCATGTTGAACATGTTGACAGGGTGCTACAACTATTGGCGGAGAAACAATTATATGCAAAAAGATCCAAATGTTTCTTTGGAGTATAAGAGGTGGAATATCTAGGTCATACTGTATCTCATGAAGGAGTTAAGGTAGACCCTAGCAAAATTAAATCCATTAAGGAATGGAAAATCCCCACATCCATAAAGCATCTGCGAGGATTTCTCGGGTTGACAGGGTATTATCGCAAGTTTGTTAAGAATTATGGCAAAATAGCAGCACCTCTAACAACATTATTGAAGAAAGATGCATTTTCATGGACTCCAGAAGCAACAAAGGCATTCGAACATCTTAAAGAGGCAATGTTCCAAGCACCAGTCTTAGATACACCAGACTTCACAAAAACCTTTATTGTGGAATGTGATGCTTTAGGAAATGGAATTGGTGCTGTTTTAATGCAAGATGAAAGACCCATTGCTTTTGAAATTCGTCGAATCAAGGTAAAGTTTCTACACAAAGCTATTTATGAGAAATAAATGTTGGCAATACTCCATGCACTTAAGAAATGGCGATCCTACCTAATGGGAAGACACTTCAAGGTAAAAAAAAATCATGATAGCCTTAAGTAATTTTTAGAACAAAGATTATCCTCTGAAGAGCAAAAAACGTGGATCACAAAGATGTTTGGATGACTTTGAATTCAACTACAAAAAATGGAAGCAAAATGTGGTGGCAGATGCACTCTCAAGAAAGGATGAGGATGTGGAAGCATTGTTGTGTGCCATTTCTATTATCCAACCAGATTGGATAAACAAAGCAAGGGAGGAATGGAAGAATGACGAAGAAGTGTGGGCACTTATTCGAATGTTACAACAATATTCCAGTATGTCTGATACATTTAGTTAGCAAAATGATTCTTTATGGTAAAAAGATCACTTATACCTTTGTAAGAATTCCCGACTAAAACAAAATATTCTTATGGAATTGCACACTTCTCCCTTAGGAGGGCACTCAGGGTTTTTAAAAACTTACCACAGGGTTAAGAAGGAATTTTTTTGTGATGGAATTAAATCAGATATTCAAAAATTTGTGACGGAATGTTTGGTTTGCCAACAAAATAAAATTGAAACAATTAAGACACATGGTCTATTACAACCTTTATCCATTTCAAGCCAACTTTGGGAGGAGGTTTCAAAGGATTTTATTACAGGTTTACCCAAGTCTGAGGAAAAGAGTGTCATCATGGTGGTAGTTGACAGACTTACTAAGTATGCACACTTTTGTGCATTATCACATCCATTTAAAGCCAGTACAGTATCTACTGCATTTATGGGAACAATTCAAAAGCTACATGGAAACCCAAAGATTATTGTAAGTGACAGAGATCCCATTTTCATTGGAAATTTTTGGACAAGATTATTTTCTTTTCTTGGTACTCAGTTAGCTCATAGCTCATCTTATCATCCTCAATCTGATGGGAAAACTGAGATAGTAAACAGATGTTTGGAAGGATATCTTCGTTGCTTTGTATCTGATAAACATACACAATGGGTCAAATGGTTGCCTCTAGCTGAATGGTGGTATAACACTTCATTCCATACAGCAACAAAAATGGCCCCATTTATGGCACTTTATGGATATCAGCCACCATCCATCACATCATATTTAAGATAAAATTCTAAGGTTCAAGCTGGGGAACATCACATCGAACATCAACAACAAGTCCTCCAACTCTTAAAGGATAACCTCGTGTTGGCACAAAATAGAATGAAACAACAGGCAGATCAACATCATAGCGAAAGAAGTTTTGATGTAGGTGATTGGGTATTCCTACGGCTACAACCATATAAGCAAATGACCCTCAAGAAAACTAAGAAGGATAATAAATTATCACCAAATTATTATGGTTTGTACAAGGTGTTGCAAAAGATTGGTACTATGGCATACAAATTGGAGCTTCCTGCAGCTTCTCGATTGCACCCAGTTCTCCATGTTTCATGTTTAAAGAAGGTTATAGGTGACAAGTTCCCAGTTGAAAGAATATTTCCAGAACTTGATGAGGAAGGAAAAATTATATTGGAACCGGAAGCAGTCACAAAAACAAGAACTCGACAGCTACGCAATCGATCAATTTCGGAGTATCTTATCAAGTGGAAGAACTTATCCACTGAAGATTCCACATGGGAGGATGAGAATTTTATACAGAAGCATCCAGAACTGCTCAAGTGTTGAGGACAACACTTTTTTGAAGGAGAGGGGCATGTTGGGTCCCTATAATACTAGTGATTACCCCATTACTATTGTAGTTTCACCCATTATTAATATTGTTGTGCCCCTATTGTCCCCATATTGTTATTACTGTGCCCCATAGAATCCATCTATTGTTATTTTTGTGGCTTTATATTATTATTGTTAGGTCGTCTCGGTTATATTGTGACTCCTTAGACTCCTATATATAGAAAGGAGGTTTTTTCATTTGAATCATCCAAGAATTGTTCATTTATGTAATGTAAAGGAGGTTGCCCCCTTGAAGAGGTTGAATTCTAAGGCGTTGATTTATCTTTTCTATCTTTTCTTGAGTTGGTTTCATAACAGAAAGTAGAGACTATAATAATGAAAGTGTTGGTATTTAATATAGGTGATGATAATTAATTTTTTAATTAATTAATACATATAATAATAATGATAAAGTCTAAATCAAAGTAATACAGTATTACAATTATGAACATAGATATAGGTTGTTAAAGCTACTAGCTAATAGGAGAAAATAGGAAAATGTTAATTTTCAAAACAGTATATAAGGGGTGATACGAGAGGGAGCGATTTTGATTAATCCCAAGGGAATAATAGAAGCCAGGTATACTTGGGGCCTGAGAACTAGGTTGAATAAGCAGGTGGAAACATATGGTTTTCTTCAAGGCTTAGTCATCGCCAAAGAAAAAGAGGTCAACAATATTCTTATGTTGGGAGACTCCTTGCTCACTATTCAATTTCTCATTAAGGGTTCCAATCCTAAGGATTTTTTTGTCTAGAATCCTTTCCAAAACTCGAGATATTTGGAACAACTTTTCCTCCAAGTAATGCTTCCATATCCTCTATGAAAATAATAAAGAGTAAGACAACCTGGAAAAAGGGGAATCATCCCTTGGGGAGGTAGAATTGATGTTAAATAATATTAAGTAATGATGTATAATCCCCTAAGGTTCACTGGGAGTCATAGAGGGCTTCTAGATAGAGCACTTATAAGGCAATTAAGACAGGGTGTAAGGTGCATCGTGCAACATAATGAAATGAAGGGATCTGGAATAATGTTTATTGACCTATATTTCTCTCTTCGGATGGTAGATGGTGGTGATTTCTCCTTGTTGACCGTGGAGTGGTATAGGGTCAAGCGTCATGCACACATGAAGCTATTGGTTTTTCATGAATCATAAATTAATATGTTGTATTGGGAGGAGGAATTCATAGAAGGTAAATTATATTCCTTTCCTCGGAAAGACAAACATTGATCTCCTATTCTTTTTTTTTTAGCCAGTAGTTCCCCTTAGTGTATTTAGAGTGTGAACAAAATCCCTAAAATGGATGGAAGATATAGTCTAGACTTGAAGGGCTATTTTCACCTCAGTTCTAAGCTCAAGGTGAAGGCAAAGAATGTGTTTTCTTTAAATTGGGGGTTCTTAGGGCTCAGTCAAAGCTGCTTATGGTTGGACATTAGAATTCTTGACTTTTATTTTGATCCCTAGGCATATTTGGATATGAGGTTAACATGGAATCATGGAATCACATTAGATTGGAAAATTGTCGCCTACCAATGGTCTTTGACTGCTGTGCCTTTTTTATTTGTTCAGGATTTTGTATGGCTCTACTGCTTAATTATCATACTTCTATGGAACTTGAATCCACATTGGAGATCTCCTCATCCAACACATGTTTTTGATGTCAGGCCTCCCATGATGCCTTCTATCAACTTTTAATGCAGATTCGCCATCTCTCTCTCACACAAATTGAACACTTAGATAATATCATTTCAATGCAAGTTTAAAACTCCAGTGCGTTGGATGAAGTTTTTGTACTACAAAATATGTTAATGGATCTAAATTTTCTTGTTGAGAACTCCTTAGCAAGGGATGATCAGGAGGAATGGGTGGGTCTCATGGAAATCAACCTGAACCTTTCTGCTATAGACTTTGAGTAATAAACTCTTCAACTAGTTAGTTATGTGCATTTTCGTCTTCTTAGTAGACTCAACCATAATTTTTCCATGGGCAAGTCATTTAGGTATGAATATATCTGATTCGAGGGGAATTTGGCTTATGGTTTTTTGGTATGTCTATATTTTAGCTCATTTAGGTAGTATGGTTTTTGAGTTGAGAAGTCTAAAGTTATATTTTGTTGCAATAGTCAGAACTATAGTATGTTGTCAAGTTGTCAAATGTACAGGGATAGTATTGGGTCTTTGAATCAATAGGCCTTTAATGCTAGACATAGTGTTGTTTGAAATTGAAGTTGTATCTCTTGGGTAGTACGTTGCGACCAGGTGCATATTTTAATTAAAATTACTCATTTATGTTAAAAACAAAATATATATATATATAATATATATATATATGATATATATATATATCTATTGACTTTTGAGATAAAAGTATAATACTATAAATATACTTTTATTGAGATGAAAGTGAAGCTTAGGAGATCATTGGATAGTGATAATGCATATATTCTTATTCAATAGATAAGTGTGGTTATTATTATAAATTTTAAGAGAA
This sequence comes from Pinus taeda, assembly GCA_000404065.3. Taxonomy (NCBI): domain Eukaryota; kingdom Viridiplantae; phylum Streptophyta; class Pinopsida; order Pinales; family Pinaceae; genus Pinus; species Pinus taeda. The sequence goes on from APFE030734056.1 coordinate 19,414, forward strand.
AATGAAGAAATCTACAAATAAGACTTGATGAAAGATTCTTACCTAGTGAAATTTATGTGAAAGAACACAAAATTATTTCAAAACAATAGATTTAGATGAACTTCTCTGGTATGGTCAAGGATTGTTTAGGCAGGTTACAGGAATTAAGTGGAAGGCTAAGTCTTACTATTATTTTTTTAAATGATTATGAAGTGTTTTTGGGACAGGACTTCATGTAGAAGAAGAAGGTAGTTACCCTTTCACACTTAGGCTATTTGGCTATAGTTTCATGCCCAACCCCACATTTGGTTCCTATTGTGAGTAGGATGTGAGAAAACTTGTTTACATGATGACTGGCTTAGTATGCAAACAACTGAGACTATATTTCTTAGTTATTTCAGTGGATGTTTGATAACTTTGTTTGTAGAGATCTATTGCTCCATTCATATATTCATTGGAAAGGCTGAGGTAAAAAAAGCATCAGATCACTCATTTGTCATGACTATGATAGAAGAAGAAATACTTATGAAGCTGTAAGGAATCTCTTCTTGTGCACAAAACATTTCATACATTTCTCATTATGATGAAGGTATACTTCCATCAAGTCTTTTATGGCATGCTATATTTGGACATATGAACTATGACAACCTTAAATTGTTGAAGAAAATGGTGTTATTTTTTTCCAACTATTCCTAGGAAACTTAAGCAATATGATGCTTTCATCTTAGGAAAGAACAAAAAACAATCATTTAACGATTCTCATTCTAGAGAACATAGAAAGCTTGAACTCATTCATTATAATTTGTGTGACCCTATTCTTTCAAACAATTGTGCCTTATAATCCCTAATAGAATGCAGTAGCTGAAAGAATGAACATGACAATATTAAATATGGTACGTTCAATGATGTTTTTCAAGAATTTTAAGCTAAGTTTTTGGGTTGTTTTTGGTTCTGTGTGCTATGTATATAAAGAATAGGTGTCCATCTCATGCTATAAAAATAAGACTCCCTATGAAATGTGGTATGACCACATTCATTCGGTGAGGCATCTTAGGGATTTTGGTTGCACCTGTTATGCCTTGATACCTAAGGAACAAAGAAACAAACTTGGTACAAGGAGTCGCAATTTATCTTCTTGGGGTAATCATATACCTCCAAAGTGTACCATCTTTATGATGAAGTGAATAATAAGTTTATAATACCTAGAGATGTGACCTTTATTGAATCTTCCAAGATTGACATGTTTTTTGAGTGACAACTTTATTGCTTGGATAGATTTGAACATGCAAAGTGTTTTCAAGATTTTGATAATGAGTTTCCACATCTTGAAGGGGGGATCCCTATACTAGATCAATCTGTCGAATCTCCTTCTGATGCACTCTCTCCCCCATATGAAGCTCTAACCACTGATCAAGATGTCACTTTGAGTGACGTGATTGAAACAATTGGGATCCTAAATATTGATTCAGCCCCATCTTAATCAAGTGAGAAACCTAGTCCATCTTAGAGAGGTCCTCCAAAATGGTTGACAAAGAAACTTGAAAGTGTTCATCCTGATGAGGTTGGGAAGGCAAGAACAAAAAGCTCTACCAGACAGAATGGAGGTGGTGTAGATGATCCTAATTCACCTATTGGTATGGTGTTGGATTGATGGGCCCTGACCTAGGTTCAAAGTTAGTTGCGCCAACCAACAAAACCCTAAACTGCTATCCATATCGGCAACAACCCGCATAGCACAGATGCAGTCTCACCTGAAGAAGTATTGGGGGATGAAAAAACCAGGTTTTTGCATCCAGAGGCATGTGTGATGGGTTCCTACAACTGCTAGGTTTTAGCTCTGTCTTCGTGAACCCTGACCCTTCCAACACATTTAATCATAGTAATTCACCTAAACAACATCTATATCTTCATGAAGGTCTTTAATTATTCAGAACATCAACAAATATTACTAATCTACCACTTTCGCACATAAGATAAGAATTTATTTATATAAGTTTCAGTATAGAGCAAAAATACAAAAGACTACAGAAGTAAAAATAGATACACAGATGCACATTTACTAGATCAAAACTGTCTTTATTATATGTATTTGTTTAGGTACAAACTCTTTTTCCATGTGCACTCAGCTGTATGGGCCCACACACTCAGTTGTAGGAGCCTTCCCCTTTGCCTAAGTAGAGGAAATAGACTTTTCCTGCCTTAGCTTACTTGCCCAAAATAATGGTCTTCTAGTATTTCCTATCTTCTAGATTCGCTACAACCCTTATATATATATATTCTTTTATTTTACAATACCATGGTCTGTAGGCCATGGGTGGGTCTCAAAACTCCTTATCTCTTACAACCTAAGGGACTAAAGCCCCTTTGACTCTTATTATATTCCAACTCTGCTTCCTAAAATCGTGGAGAGTTTACTTTTGTACACAAAGTAAGGACCAAAACTTGACCCTAGGGGACCCTATCCCAACAGGCCCCCAACACAATTTCATGACTCATCCTCGAGTCACTTGGCTAATGCTTCGATCTTCACTTGGAGTTCATGGAACTTCAACTTCAAATCCTATAGGTCGATTGTTCCTTGCGTAGTAGCTTGTTGTACTTCCTCAACCAATTTTTTGGTAGTTAGGTCATCCACCGCGAGGCCCATGGTCCCCTGAGTGTACAACATGCTCTTAAGTTTACCTTAGACTGAATTTCTTTGTTGCGGCACAACTCATCAATCTCATTTTACAGTATATTTCCTTCTTCCAGCCTCGTGAATTGTTGTACTGGCACGATCCTTCACACGTTCAAATGGATCTCATCAAACTGCCTCTATTTTTCCCTGATATTAGCATCAATCTTCTGTAGAGTCAGGTTCTCCTGTAGTCAAGTCCATAACTCCATGGCCTGCTCAAACATATTGGTGCACCCCATGAATACATTTTCTAAATTGGTCATGCCTTCCTTGATAGCAACTTCACGCTACTCCAAACCCTCTGGAGGAGTCATAGGTTGTAGAATTAATTGTAGCTATGATATCTATAACTGTAATTCGAACTAGACTCAGTTGATTTCATCTTTCAACTCTATTACTATAGCAAGTAGCTTTTGTATCTTTTTTGTGGAAGAAACTTCAACCGAAATACTGAGCTCTTGTAACTCATTGCAACCCTGTGTAATGGTCACTTCCAATTGTTGATTGCGCACGGTGAATTCCTTATTCTCCTTGAGTGCCTGTGTCTTTTCTACGAATATCTATTGGTTGTTTGTTTTTACTTCACTAATAACCAACATTGCAGGTTGTTCCCTAATCCGTAACTTAGCAGAGACCCCCTAGTGAAGCTCATGTAGGGTCTGGATAGGAAGTGTCATGAGTTTTAGGCCCAGATTCTTAATCTGTAGTAGTTGGGTCGTTGCTTCATTTACCCCAGCATGCAGGCCTCCCTCTGGCAGCTAAACTATATGAATATCCAAGGTCTTTTTTGTACCCAGAACTAATGTGTTCACTTGATGTAGCCTTTCTTACACCCTTCTCGCCTGTCCCACGCTCACCTATACTCGGCCTGTTTAGACCTACAATTCAGACAGGTCATGTTGAACCTTTCCCAGTGCCTGCTGGTACTATTCCTTGAAGTGGTGCCAATGTTCTGAGGTCATATTGTGAACCATATCACTGATTTCATCTAAGTCCCCCTTAATGAGGACTAACAGGGTTGCCGTGGATGTCTACTTCTATCGCTTCTTTTCCATGAAGGGGGTTCCTTGATCTGTGCCCCCTCCTTGTTCCTCTTATGTTTCCTCTTGGTCTAGTGTTTGTTGTATATCGGATTCTTCAACATCGATAGTGGTCTATGATGTTGTCATTGTGTAGGATGATTTTTCCTTGTCTGCCACTTCCTTTTCTCTAGCAGCAGCCTCTTCCTACTGCGTAACTTTCTCCTGGGTAGAAGCCTTCTAGGCTTCCTTCTGTTTCTCTGCTACTATTGTCTGCGTAGTGGTATCCTCCACAACCTTGCTTGTACCTGTGTTTGATTTTGATGGGGTTAGCCATTCAGGTTGCCATTTGGCCATGATCTCTAATACATCTTCCTCAGTCACTAGGTAAGGTAGCTTGTACGATGTATTCATGGGATCCCTTCTTGCATGAACATGAAAATTGTGGAAGTCCACTTTAAAATCAGCGAGGGGCTCATATTGGGCGTACAATGTGGGTGATAGCCTCGACCTATGGCTAATCACTGTCTGTAGATCCATCTCAAACAGGACCTTGAATATTTTTTCCTCCATGACTCATGCAAGGTCCTTGGTAGCCCACAGTGAAGTGAACTTCACTGCCTCCGGTAGGTCCATCTCATACTAAGGAAATTGACTGTCCTCGGGTGTCTGCCATGCCACCAAAATAATCAGTAACAGTAACAAGGCATAATAAAATGTATTTCCCTCCTCCTGGGCCTCCCGAAAGTTCTCCAAATATTCATTGCACAAGTACTAAGCCCAGTTATACTGGACTCCCTTGGCACACTACGCAACCAAAGAGATCATTGGTGCCGGAACTTCATCTATGTGATAATTCCGCGTGATTTTGCATGCCAATATCTATGCAGAAAACTGCACCAAGGGATTGGTGATAGTGCAATATAATATCTGCATGAATTATTGATTAGCCCAAACTCACTCTTCATCTGGTCTGTGAGTTTCTTCTCCTGTGTCTTTCGAGCATATGCTTTTGCCGAATCCATGACTTGATATGGCAACAAGGTGATCGGGTGGATCAGCATGTAAGTAATTGGGATGGGTTTTCCTAGCCAAAGACACCCATCATGTACTAAGGTGAGAAATTGTCATATACAAATGGTATTTATATAGGTGCCATTGAAATGCGTCACCCATAGAATATTCAGGAGCTCTGCGGCCCCAACACCAGCAACCCACTTCATTGCATCCAACCATGTAACGTATCATGCCTCATAATATATGTTGGAGAAGTATTTGGTTGGCACCAACTGAGCAAAATTCTCGTGATCCGCTAAGTCCTAGTACTCCATTTTTAGGGTAGGTATGCGGGACAACAACACGCCCTCAAATACCACCTTCTCTAGCAAGAGTGGCGTAGTTACCATGCATTTTTTGTTGTTAGGGTATTTAGGCACCTTAGTCGTGGCCTTGCGTGGTGGGATATACTTTGTTAGCCAAGAAATCAGCTCACCCTCCTTAGCATCAATCTCTTCGATTCCTTCGTGAAGTTCTTCTTCACTCAAATCCCTCGACTCAGTTAGTTGGTGTGACCAATCCATCTGCATCTTTGGGCGGACCTTAGTAGGGATTTTCTGTGGTGATTGCCTCACCGAGACCTCGTGAGGTTTCTTCTACTTCTTATCTGTCGCCTTGGAAGCAGGAAGGCTAAGTAACATAACACTGTGGTCTGGGATACCTAGGTGCCATAGTTAGAAATCCCACAAGGAAAGATGGTGCTCCTTCCATTTTAGGGAGAGTTGCAGCCATCCTGTCAAAGATGATCTTACTGTGCCTCTCAAGTAGTTTAGAGAACTCTGATTGTGAAAGAATTTCCTCCCAAACTTTCTCAGAAATACGACACTTGTATTGGCACAAAAGCTTAAGGTAGACTCTTCGAAAGAAAAGTGTTCAAACGCAGGGCAATATGTCATATTTATAGCTACATTTGAATTTAAATCCTATAGTTCCCTCCAATTCTTGGTCATTAATATGTTTTCGCAGCAGGTTTCCAAATATTTGCATCTTAAATTCTCCCCCTGCGCTTTTTAATGGAAAAATTTCCATCCAATCAGCTACATTGTTGCCAACGGTCACTTTTTGGCCAAGCTGTGTGGGGCCCACCCTCCTAGTGCAACGCTTTTTGGTGCCATCTTTGGACCTATCGCGCAACACCTTTTCTTTGTCTCTCCAACTCTTGGGAAGTGTATTCTAAAGTCTCATACCTCCTTTTAGCTGCATGGAGTACTAAGACTATCCCGTAGTCATATAGTCATTGGGAAGGGGTAGGATCACCCCTGTACAACCTCAAAAGGCTTCCATTGACCTTTCCCAGAAATAATCTTCCATTCCGCTTCGCACACTAAACTGCACCCCCATCTATAATTTCCTTAACAACATAGGGTCCTAGCTAATGCATTTGAAATTTTCCAAGGAACTTCATAAACTTATTATCATATAGCGAAACCAAATCTTGTGTTATTTTATATAGTGATCATGCCATACCTTTTCACGATCCTTTTGCACCTATTGATGAAATCTTGCTAGGAAATGATCTTCTTCCAATTCTACCAGTTGCGTGAGACGCTCCTCCATGATATCATGACTAGCCATATCTCTTAATGTTGCAATCCATAGACTTGGCATAATGTATTCCATGGGCATTACAACCTCCTACCCATATACCAAATGGAAAGAGGTTTTTCCTATCAACTTCTTATAAGTGGTCCTATATGCCCAAAGCACTACTGGTCTGTGCACAACCCAATCATTCCACTTCGTGCTGCAAAACTTGGTCAAGGCGCTCTCCATGATTTTGTTAAAGGCTTCTACCATACCATTAGCTTGAGGGTGATTTGGTGTACTCTTTTGATGATATGTCTAGAATTCCTCAAGCATAGCAACGATTGTTTAATTGAGGAAGTGCATGCCCCTATCACTCATTAAGATCTTATGGCAGCCAAACCTTGACAAAATAAACTCAAAAATGAACTTCACGGTAGTAGATGCACTATAGTATTTTACCGGTTGTGCCTCTACCCATTGTGTCAAGTTTTCAGTTGCTGTAATAATGTATCGCGCTTGAGTGTTTTTTCGTGGTGGCTGAATTGGATCCACAAAGTCGATCACCCATTTATCGAACACCTGCAAGATTATTTGTGGATTTAATGGAAACTCATCCCTTTGTAATGGTCTCCCTATCCTCTGACAAGAATCACACACCATACAATACACCTTTGAGTCCTTATGTACTGTGGGCCACTAGAGTCCTACACATAGGATCTTCTGCGTAGTCACTTTGCATGCATAATGTCCTCTCGCTACACTTGCATGCGCTTTTGCAAGGATGTTTGGCCATTCATATTTTGGGACATACCTACACATTATCTCATCAAAGCTGATTTTTTATAAGTGTCCAACGATCACAGAGAAGTCAGTCACGCAGACCACCACTTCGTTCTTCTACTATGTTGAATATCCTTCCTGGGTTGTTCTTGTAGACAAAAATTGAATTATATTGGAAAAGTGATCATTTGTGACACAAACAACAAAGAGTTGCACATTAGAGAACCCTTCTTCCAAAAATTTTGGCTCACCACCAGTGTTAATCCTGGATAGGTGGTTTGGACAACCATTCAAGTGTGGTAGCTTCACGATCACCTCAAAATCATACTCCTTGAATAGCAACAACCTTATGCAAATATTGACCCCCAACACAGGGTTTTTGACCATGTATTTTAGAGCAGAATGGTCTATATACATTTTGAAGTGTGCGCCTAATAGGTAGTGCCATAATTTCTGTAGCGGATACACCATCTCTAGTCCTTCATGCTATGTAGTCAAGTACTTCTTCTCCACCTTTGATAATTTCCTACTTGAAAATCCTATAGGATGATCAATTTCTCATTCACCTAGTTGGGTTAGCACCACACCTCACACAATATAGGATGCATCCACATGAACATGAAACTCTTTTTTCCAATCCGGTAACACCAGAATGGGCGTAGTGACCATTTTTTTCTTCAAAATGTCCAAATTGGTCTAACAATCCTCGCCCCAGTAGAATGTTGTGCCCTTCTTCATCCACTTCTCCATTAGCACAATTATCTACACGTATGCCTTGATAAACTTCTTATAATACCCTAAATGACCAATGTTGTGCGCAATTGTTTTACATTTTTCGGTGCTTACAAATTAACAGTGACAACTATCTTGGCAGGGTCTACCAACAAGCTATTATTGTAAACCATATGACCCAGCGATATTCTATATGGTACGTAGAAGATACACTTTTTCACGTTAAGAACAATCTAATATCTATGATAGGTATCCAGCATGAGGCGTAGGCTAACAACATGGCGGTTGACAAACCCAAACACGGTCCAATCATCAAAGTAGACTTATAAAAATTTAGGGATAAATTCATTAAATGCCACAATTACCACTCTAGAAAAAATTGCAGGGTCATTCTTCAGTCAAAAAGGAATTACCGTATATTGAAAACAACCCATTCCATCATGAAGGTGGTCTTACTTTGATCCTCCGACTCAATCTTGATCTAATGGTACCTTGATAACCCATCAATGAATGATTAGTCTTCTAGAATTCCAACATTCTCCAACACTTCATTTGTAAATGGCGTAGGGAATAGGTCATGGATGTATGCATCATTCAACTTCCTCAAATATACACATATCAAAATTTCATCCCGCTGCTTCTTTTCTTGGACTACCATAGGACTTACCGAGTCTGATTCCTCTATAGGCTCAATGATCCTAGCTTCCAACATCTTATCTAACTCTTTGCGAACTGTTTCCTTATGTTTAGGATTTAACCAGTAAGGACATTGTTTTATAGAATTTACATTTCACCTCAAAGTAATCTTCATGACACCCAAATCCCCTACTATCCCTTTTAGATCAGAAAACGTGGTGGGAAACAAGTCCTGATACTCGCACAACTGCTTTGCAACAATATCAACCGTATCTTCATCACCATAGTCACCTATCTTAGAAAACTTGGACTACACATCTGATCTGATCCTAGTCTTTAAAGGCTCTAATATTTCAAAGATTGTTGCTTTCGGTCCCTCAACCTCGCATTGTCCTTCAGGCTCAGGAATATTTATGTTTCTAGGGTCGTATTCACCTTCTTATATAGTTACATTATAACATTCCAGCACATGGCACATTGATCTAGATCTTGGGAGAGACGCCCACAACATCTAAAAAATTGAAATGGATTTTGGGGGAGAGGCCCCCAAGACCTGAAAAATTGAAATGCTAGAAGAAAAAGAGGATAATTCCCAATGAACAAAACTACAAAGCTTTTTTTTATTAAAACGAAGAATAACTGTAGATACATTGTGGCAGACCAACTATCCTTTTACAAAATGCGACTTGTTACTTATAGTATTTTTAAATTACAATACCACGAGTCCATGGGTGGATGTCACAATATCACGGGTCAATTCCATGGGTGAATGAATACCATGGGTGGATGTCATAATACCATTGGTCAATTCCATGGATGAATGAATACCATGGGTGGATGTCACAATACCATAGGAAAATACCATAGGTGAATGAATACCATGGGTGGATGTCACTTACAATATCATGGGTGGATAAATACCATGGGTCATGGATGCCACTTACAATACCATGTGTAAATTCCATGGGTGGATGAATAACATGGCTGGATGAATACCATGGGGTGATGCCATTTTCCATTCAAATCATTCCTCCCTCCTTAAGAAGTAATGGTCCCCATTGCGTGAAGTTCCCTCCCGCGAAGCCTTTGTTGAATATGAAAAGCCACTGAAGAGAAGGGTTTTATGTGGTTAACCCATAAGCATGATGAATGAAGATTCGAGGATAGAGATACCCTATAATGCTTTGACCAACAGTGATACTGACAGTGTGCGGCCTAGCAAATGGACTTCGATGAAGTGTGGGTTTCTGGATGACCCATAACCATGATGAACGAAGATCTGAGGATAGAGATACCTTGTAATGCTTATGACCAACTGTGATACTGACAATGTACACCCTAGCGAATGGACTTTGATGAAGTGTGGGTTTGTGGATGACCCATAACCATGGCAAATGAATATCTGAGGATAGAGATACCCTGTAATGCTTGTGACCAACTGTGATACTAAGAGTGTGTGACCTAGCAAATAGACTTTGATGACAAGGATTTTATGTGGTTGACCCATAACTGTGATGTTGGTTGTTGATGAGGTAGCAGGTGCCTACACAACCTGGGGTGGGAGGGCACGTCTCCAAAGAACCCAAGCTGAATGTTGCTATGCTGAAACTGATGAATGTGAAGGAGGTGCCTACTAAATTGAGGTGGGAGGGCATGTCTCTAAAGGGAACCTGCTCTGAATGTTGCTCCTGAATTAAAATGGACATAACTCGGTCAATATAACTCAGAATATTTATTATAACCTTTTTTTGGAAACAAAAGGACCATTTTTCATCTTCCCATGTGTTGGAAATCCTTATCTGGACACTTTAGAATCTCAGATTCACATTGCAACTTTTCTGCCATCACAAAAGTTCTGAAAATATCTAATTTTAAATCAACAATATCTCCCACATCTAAACTCCAATTAGACCCAATTTATGTTTTGAAATTGAGTGATTTTCTTAGTGGAGCTCAAATCTACAATCACTTTTCTAAAATTATGCACCAAAATTGCATGAGAATATAGAAGACCCACCATCCCCGCATTGTTGTCAGAAACATTTCTGCATCATAGCTAATTTTAAATCACCAATATCTCCCTCATCCGAACTTCAATTCCGCCGATTTATTTTTTGAATTTGGGTATTTTTTCACAATGAATCCATATCTGTTATTTGTTTTTGTAAATTTTGTACCAAAAATTTCAGATCTCATCTACAAACTTGCTGCCCAAAAACATTCCTACAAAAAAAAGAGAAAAGAAAAATTCCTCCCACTTGGCCCAATAAAATGCTATGTGTAGGACGTATCATATGCATGAAGTTTGTTGAATATTTATGCAAAAATTTAAATTGAAATATGCATCAAACCCCCATTCCCAATGAATCATAACCTGCTCTGATACCACTGATCTAGATCTTGGGAGGGAGGCCCCCAATATCTAAAAAATTGAAATGGATTTGGGGGAGAGGGCCCCAAGATATGAAAAATTGAAATGCTAGAAGAAAAAGAGGAGAATTCCCAATTAACAAAACCATAAAGAATTTTTTTATTAAAATGAAGAATAACTATAAAAGCTACATTGTGGTGGAAAAAATGTCCTTTTACAAAATGCGACTTAGTACTTATAGTATTTTTCAGTTACAATACCGTTGGTCAATTCCATGGGTGAATGAATACCATGGGAAGATGTCATAATACCATGGGTCAATTCCATCATTGAATGAATACCATGGGTGGATGTCACAATACCACGGGTCAATTCCATGGGTGGATGTCACAATACGATGGGAAAATACCATGGGTGAATGAATACCATGGGCGGATGTGACTTACAATACCATGGGAGGATAAATAGCATGGGTGGATGCCACTTACAATACCATGTGTAAATTTCATGGGTGGATGAATACCATGGGTTGATGCCATATTCCATTCAGATCACGTAGCCAGGAATTCCAATCTCGATGAACCCATGTTACTGATTCCTCGGGAATTCTAAGGATTGCAGCTTTGATTTATTGGAGTGTCTCATCAATACATTCAAAGCCATCTTCAAAGATGAATGTCAACATGAAACTTTCCTTTAGGATGTCCCATTCAATAGTACCATGTCACAACTCAGTTTCCAGATACCAGTTCATTGGAATGGTATCCAAAGTGTGGTAAAATATGTGAACTCATTCCAACTGCAGTTCCTCTCCCCATGCCTTAGTTCATCGCGCCAAATGTTCATGCGGATTGTCATTTCTTGTCTATTTCTCTATCATACGTGTATTGGCATACCACAACCTAACCTTCATCATTCTCCTGTATTCTTTCCAATCATAAAAGATGCCATTATGTGTACCCAACCATCAGGCAGGCGTAGCGTGAAGTGCCAAATCTAGTGCTTGAAACTAATGCTCTTCTGGAACAACCCTCTTGAATTTGTCCAAAAATAAATTAACATCTCCTAAACCATCATAATAAGGTAAATTCCTTACCTCAGTGGATATTCATCGAATCTATTTCATCAATATGTTACAACACAACGAAGAGAATTCATGTAATCTATTCTACCAATGTTCAAGCTCTTCATCAGAATCTGAAGTGCAGGAACTATCCATGTCCTAGGTGATCCATCCGTCTGACATAGGGTTGATCTAATCTTCAATGCATGCATTTATCTTATAAATCTGGTCAAGATTGTCCTCTGTTGAATTTTCTAAGTCTACGAGTGAGAAACCCTCCATGCACTTTAGTCATTTATTCCTACCTACTTGTTTCATTACTTAACAAGTTATTTACAATGTAAATACTAAAAATAAACACTAGTGCATGCTCAACACATTACAGATCAACAATTGAGTGAAACAAAAACAATCACACCAAATGACACCATTATTTTTGGACCAATGTCCTCGGAAAAACCCAATGTGGGTAAACCTGTGCAACTATCTGAGGCTTTTCTTATTAAGAAATTTAAGAGTAATATCTGGGTGCCAAATCCAACTCACCCAATACAGAATTTCCTTGGCTGTAATACCTCTCAGTCTGAGACAAATGTCATGGATGAAACTTCGAATAATTCTTCCAGCAGCTCCTCAGCTCCAATCTGGCCGAAAAACCCTAGGATCTACCTTTTTGGACTGCGTCAGCCTCTCTTTACCCAATGATGGCCCTGCGTCACCTTGAATGGGTCTATGTCAGTGTCAAGAGGCCCTATGTCAGCCTTCTGTTCCTCTGTGTTAGCAACGCCGGCCTCTCTGAAGCACTGCACAACTCTTAGATGCCTCTGTATGGCCCTGTGTGAGCCCTGGCTACTACTGCATCATTCTCTTTGGCTCCTTGCTGCTCTCTTGGCACTATCTCTGCCTCTCTATCTCTCTGTACTCAATGCCCCACAAATGCAACTCTGATCACTGATTCTATCTCTCTTAGAAAACCCCTCTCTAGAGAATAGAATGACTGATCAATTGATGTCTTCTCCAAGTGACCCTCAAGCCTCCTCTTATACTTTTCCTGTTGACATATCAATGGCCGAGATTAAGTTCCTAATCAATGGCTAAGATTAGATCTAGTTTGATCCATGTCTTTTGGACCATTCTAATGCAGATTCATATTAAGACACATTAATATTTTATTTTCCTTAAGTTTAGACTGAGGGACTCCAAAAAAAATATTTATTATTTTAATATCTCCTGATCTATTTAGAATCTTCCCAAACCCTTTCTGGGTATTGGAGATATCATGTGCCCAAACCTCTCAACCAAATTTTGTGGCTAGATCATATCCAATGCTACCCCAAATAAACACTTACTCATAGCGAGGACTGTGCTCTAGCAATACTCCTCACTGAGTATTACTCTGATCATCTGGCATCGGTACCTGTGTTAATGTTAGGCCTTCATACCCAACATCCTCTACCCTGTTGCATCCTATATTGCTACCCATGATTCTACCACTGCCACTGTTGCATCTGTACGATAGCTCCCTCTGCATCCATGCTGCTGCTGGTCCTTCCTCCTAGCACTGCATTTGCACTGCATCTCCTCTTATCATGTTGCATCGTGCTGCCCACTGCTCCACTGCAACTTAGTTACTAAGAAGTAAGTAATTGAGCTCCCAACTAACCTCCCTATTGGGCTAGAAACACCCACTGATGTTGAAGCTCCCTCTACCATTAACAAGTGCTCCCTCTCTGACCTTTGCGCTGTTGCAACAACTCCCTGCATCTCGCGTCGTTGCACACCTCTCTATGGCTTCCTACATTGGTGCAACACTCCTATGCCTCTTGCATTGCTGCAGCCTACTAGCCTTGCACTGTCTCAGGACTCCTACATTGTAGCTCTCTCTATTGCTACATCTGCATCGTCTCTACCCACTCATCCAGTCTTGCTACTACGTGTTGGGGCTCCTGTAGCAAGGTCTAATCTAAGAGGCTAGGTACCTCAAGGATCCTGCCCCACATCACCTGTAGTCTGCCTAACTACAGCTCGATGTCTCCCCACTTCCGTTCAAGTGGTAAGTGTGCACTCATGGCACAATCATCATCTCTCTCCACTTCCTTCTCTACCCTTGCTGGTGCTGCCTTAGTCTTGGAAGACTCTCCCTTACTCTTCTTCCTTGGACATTGGGTTGCATAATGACCGAGCTCCCCACAGTGGAAGCACTTGATCTTGGAGAGATCCTTCTTCTTCCACTTTTCTTGCTTTCCCTCAGATGCTAGGGCAACATTTTCCTCCTCTTCATTTTTGACTCTTCTCCCTTACTATTGCTTCCCACCTTTGACTAGCATCTGATCTCTTCGTGGCGAAGAGCCGCCCATATCTCATCCTAAGGTGGAAGTGTCCCTCTGCCCAGAATACTCTGGACAAATACCTCCTCCTCTTCTGAAACTGCATTCAAGGTTATCCTCCCCATCAATTCCTGATCCAACATGGCTTCTATAGCAGTCAACTGATCTCAGATCTCATTTAGTCCTCTGAGAAAGGTGTTAATTGGTTCTCCCTTCTTCATCTGATATGACCTCAACTGATTTTCTAGTAACATTCTTCTCTGCACAGAAGTATGCTGGTACAATTTCTTTAGGGCCTCCCACATCTCATATGCCGTTTCCTTCTCAGAAATGTGTGGCACTACATGGTCCTTGACCCCATCAAGGATGATGCTCTTGGCCCTCAACATTTCCTCCTCGTACTTGTCATTATTATTCAGGTCGACTAGGATAGCTATCGTCTTCAAGGTAAAGTGCTTGACATGATTTTTATCAAGTATGGATAAGATTTTGGCCTTCCAGACTGTGAAGTTTGGTGCTCCATCCAGCCTGTCCTAGTCCCTTACTCTGTGTAGTGCCATGATGCTCTTCTACTTCCCTCCTGGAAGTTCTCGATCTGACTCCCTCTCAGTCTCGATTGCCCTCTTGGAAATCCTTCTGCCGATGTCGATATGCCCCTAATCTCATCATCTGTGCAAGTGCACTACTGATCCATATTTCTCGACTAGAAACCCTTGGTAGCAACTCCCTCCTCTTGGCCTTGCCCTGTCAGGTACTTTTTTGACTATAGTACCTCACCAGCTCTACTCTGCAACATTCCCGGAGCCTTCTAGAACCCAGCAACCTAAAGGTGAGAGCTCCTAGGCTCTACACAATCTCGACACCAGCAACCTGGCCTCCTCAATCAACTACGTCAGCCCTCCAAGCTTCTGCATGGCTCTGCGTGAGGCTCCCTTTGCCTCCCTTAGCTTTTACACTGCCTCTTCTTGGCTCACCCTTGATGACACAGGCACTGCATCACCCTTCCCTTGTTGTTGCTCTGTTAGAAACAACTTTTTTCACTTGAGACAACTATTTTCCACTACTATTGCTCCGATCGGCTGATGTCCTCAGTTCCCTTATGATTTGGAACCACACTCTGATACCATGTTGAAGTTTCTAAGTCTACTAGTTAGAAACCCTCCATGCACTTCACTGATTTATTTCTGCCTACTTGTTTCGTTACTTAAGAAGTTATTTACAGTGTAAATACTAAAAATAAACACTAGTGCATGCTCAACATATTACAGATCAACAACTAAAGGAAACAAAAACAATCACACCAAATGACACCGTTACTTTTGGACCAATGTCCTCGGAAAAACACAATGTGGGAAAACTGGTGCAACTATCAGAGGTTTTTCTTATTAAACAATTTTAGAGTACAATCTGGGTGCCAAATCTAGCTTACCCAACATAAAATTTACTTGGTGGTAATACCTCTCAGTCTGAGACAAATCTCCCAGCTGAAACCCTGGATAATTCTTTCGGCAGCTCCTTAGTTAATTTGCCCCAAAAACCTGAGCGTCTGCCTTTCTGGACTGCATCAGCCTCTCTTTGCCCAACACTGGCCCTGCGTCACCCTAGATTGTTTTGCATCAGCCTTAGGAGGCCATACATCAGCCTTCTAGCCCTCTACATCAGCAACGCTGAACTCTCTAAAGCATTGCGCAGCTCCCGGCTACCTTTGTGTGACCTTGCGTGAGCCCTAGCTACTACTCGCGCTGCTACTGCATCACTCTCTCTAGCTCCTATGCTGCTCTCCTAGCACTATCTCTACCTCTTTGTATCTCTATACTCAATTCCCCTCAACTGTAACTCTGATCACTAATTCTATCTCTCTTAGCAAATCCTGCTCTAGAGAATAGAATGACCGATCATCGGTGTCTTCTCCAAGTGACCCTCAAGCATCCTCTTATACTTTTCATGTTGACATATCAACGGCTGAGATTAAGTCTTGAATCAATGGCTAAGATTAGATCTAGCTTTATCCATGTCTTTTGGACCATTCTAACATGGATTCATATTAATACACATTAATATTTTATTTTCCTAAGTTTAGACTTACGGACTCCATTAAAAATATTAATTATTTTGATATCTCCTGATCTGTTTAGAAACTGCCCAAACTCTTACTGGGTATTGGAGATCTCATGTGCCCCAATCTCTCCACCAAATTTCATGGCTAGAGCACATTTTATGGTACCCCAATTCAACATCCTCCTCCTCATAGTCATGGATCGGTTCGGTATACTACGCACCTTCAGTTGGATCTAATAAAACAATGACTGAGAGATCCTTTCTTTCGAACATCATTCTGCACTTTTTGAGATTAATAATTGCATCAATATTAAAGGCACAATCAATGCTTAGTAGCACATGGTAAGGGTTACTATCATCAACTATCTCTATAACTTCAAAATTGGCTAGGGCACTCGCTCCTGCAATATCCACAGTGACCCCATACGTGAACCCCATAGGAATGATATTTTGTTGATTTTCCATGTGTAACTAGATAAGAAACCATTGCAACACAGGTCTCCCCATTCGTGCGAATGTCTTCTTTGGCAGAACATTCACATCAAATCCTTGATCAAGAATTATCTATTCCATCTCATATTCCCCAATTCGCATAGCTAGTCACATCTCGCGACCTATTTTCTTCTTACTTTTGCCCACTTTGTGTACTACGTGCTATTCTAAGGGAGCCTTAATCCTACCTATGAAACTATCAATCATCTCTTGTATCCCTTCTACCACCCTTCTATCCCATAGAAGCTTAATACAAGTCTTCAGAAAGGTAGCTAACAATGAGGGGTCTACATCTTGGGCACTATTGTTTCCTCTAGGCTTCTTTTGACTTTCTAAAGTAGAGGCTTCTTCGAAGCTCTTTCTAGCTTCCATAAAATTTTCCTTTGTGCAGCTTAGGTCAAACCCAACTTCCTTCTCCGCAACCTTGCTTACCCATCCTTCAACCTCTAACTACTTTCCCTTATCCTCTCGTATGGCTATGCCACTTTGCGTTATGATATTAACAATAGGCTCCTCTTCACGAGGTTCCTCTCTCATCATTTGGATATTCTGCATATGTGTTTGAGCTTTATTTTCCTGCATTTTTGCTATAAGTACTGGGAAATCTTCTATGACATGGTTGAATTGCTGACAATACTAACAGGAGGGGTGCGTCGAATTCTAAAAGTGGTGTGAAAAATGACCTGCCTCTCCACAGTTGTAGAAAATAACCTATCCTCGACCCCTTCCAGCTCCTCCTCCTCATCCTCTTCCTCAGTCTTGGAACCCTCTGTGTGCTACACCTCTGCTTTCATCCTGAGGCCAATTTTTTGCCTGCATCATATACATAGGGCTCCACTCCATCATTAGTTCATATCTCCAACAATTGCGCTCATCATGCCCAACTGATTTGGAGAAACTGAAAAACAATTGTTGCAGAGTTTGCACAAACTTTTGTAGGGGATGACAATTATCAATCGAGTGTTTCTTATAGATTTGATAGATAGCGCAGCACAAGGCTACTCATGTACTTAGCTTAGCTATGTTTTCGAGTTTCAGGGGGAGAGGACCTCCCCCAATAAGGTAATTCTGATAGACTGAACAATGGTCCTTATCATGATCATGGCCTTTACACTTCAGGCACCAAACTTCCGCACGCACCTTGAGCTAAACTTTCTTTCCCTTCTTAAGACTCTATAACTCCATGTGTAGGCTAGCTAGTTGTGACTGAATCTATTGTACCCCCCCCCCATTTGTATCCTACAAAGGTGAAGCCTCCAATCTTATAAAAATCTCCAAGGCTTCAACTTGCATTCCTATTTTCTGTTGCGACAGTGGTAATCTCAGATGAGGTAGGAGTGAAACAATGTACCAGTCTCTATGTTTATCATCTATGATTATCATGTTATCCTATTGAATTAGACACTTTAACCTTTGATCAAAGTCCCATGCTAACTCGTTCACCCTCTGTTGAATCTCTTTAAATTTTTCTACCAACTGGGTTTGCAATTTGGGCTATTTAAATTCATTATTTAGCCCTTGTTGTGTCTCCAACATAGTCGCATTGGGTTTTCCCAAGAAAATCTTGATATACCATCTCAGTGCTCTGTCTTGTAACACCAGACTAGATGCGCTTTCTTTATGTCGTCATCAGTAATCTGTTGTGCCTTCCATACAACATCTACAACGAACCAAAATTTCTTAGGGTCTTCAGTCCCAAGACCCTTAAATACAAGCATCTTCATTGTGTTTTCCGTGCTAAATGATGGAGATGGAGGTGGAGGCAAAGGTATAGGTGTGTGGGGTGGAGGTGGAGTGGATAGATCAGGTATCCTTGTGAAACCTTGGCTCACAATCTGTAGTGTGCTTTGCAGTGTCCTCAGAATACTACCTTCATGGTCACTATCACATGATCCTAACAGCGGACTATATTCAAATCCTGAACCTTCATTCCTTTTGAATGTTCTCCCACTTTGCTTAGTCCCAAACATCAATTTAAAGGCATAACATGTTTCTCATACAATAACATCTTAATCCAGGTATTCAGGGATTTTAGGTACTTACCTCTTGGTCCCTTGAAAAACCTGCGCTCTTCTTTGCTATAACTGGTGGACATATCTATCGGAAACTCGGTAATGCATCCTCCCTTAATACTATGGATCCAGTGGTAGATAACCCGTGTGATTTTGTTTTCTAAAGCTTCCAAGCGCTTCACTAGTTCTTGGGTCCACACAATAGCGTCGTCAAGGTTCTACGTACCCTGACTATTTTCCAATTCGGACAACTACTCTTAAAATTTGTAGGGGAATGAGTAGAAGAATATCTCGTGTTCGTCTAATAATAGGTGTCTATTCTGCCACTCTTTCTTTGACAGGCATAAATTACTGTTTTCCTGAGTTGCAACAACATGCAACTTCCAATTTATCCACTTTTCAATTTCTTTCGTAGTGGGGAACCACTTATCACACATTCTACAGATAGATCCTGGTCTTGGCAAAAGAACCATTTGTTAACATGATGGGCCTTGACCTAGGTTCAAAGTTAGCTGTGCCAACCGACAACACCCTAAATTACTGGCCCTTTTGGATACAACCCACGTAGTGTAGGCTATAGTCTCACTTGAAGCAGTATTGAGGGATGACAAAATTAGGTTTCTGCATCTAGAGGCCTGTGTGATGTGTTCCTACAGCTTCTAAGGCTTAGCTCTATCTTCACGAACCCTGACTCTTCTGACACAGTAAATCACAATAATTCACGTAAACAACATCTGTAGCTTCGTGAAGGTCTTTAATTATTCATAAAATCAACAAATATTATTGATCTACCACTTTCATGCATAATATAAGAATGTATTCATATAATTTTCAATAGAGAGCGGAAATATAGAAGAATACAAAAGTAAAAATAGATACACAGATGCACATTTACTCGATCAAAAATTATTTTATTAGATATATTTGTTCAAGTACAAACTATTTTTCCCTATGCACTCAGCTGCAGGGGCCCGCGCACTCAGCCTGCGGACTTACCAAGGTTTCTGCTTACTCAGTTGCAGGAATGTTGCCCTTCACCTAAGTATAGAAAACATACTTTTCCTGCCACAGCTTACTTGCCCAAAACATTGATCTTCTAGTATTTCTTATCTTCTAGGCTCACTATGACCCTTATATATATATATATATATATATAATTTTTTTTCTTTGCAGGTCTCAAAACCTCTTATCTCCTACAACCTAAGGGACTAAAGCCCCTTTGATTCTTATTATATTTGCACTCCGCTTCCTCAAACCATAGAGACTTTACAATTGTACAAAAAGTAAGGACCAAAACTTGACCCTAGGGGATCCTATCCCAACATATGGAGGTTTATTATGATTGTGAACTAAGTTTGTCGACATGTTTTGAACCAACTTCCTTCCGAGAATTCACTTGTCATGATGAATGGAAAGGAGTGATGAAAAAATAATATAATGCTTTGATAAATAATGGAACCTAGAAGTTGGTTGATCATCCATTGGGAACATAACCAATAGGTTGCAAGTTGGTATTCAATAGCAAGTATAAAGAATATGGCTCACTTGAAAACCATAAATCTAGGCTTGTGGCAAAAGGCTTTGCACAAAAAGAAGGGGTTGATTATGAGGATACTTTTTCCCCTAGATGGAATGATGTCTTATAAATGTGACAAGAGAGTTGGATAAGGTAACAAGCATTTGACCAAGTATCTCTCGGATTATAAGTTCTAACTTGAGATGAAGAGTTGGTGAAGGAGTTTGACAGGAAATTCATAAGTTTATATGGGTTTTGATAGTGTGAAATCACCCAATGTATAGCATGATTGGGTGGGTCATTTCACAAGTCATGACATAATTTTCTTACATGACAAAGTGTAAGGAGATAAGTTCTTGTTAGTTAGAGCTAACGATAAGTATGAAAAAACAAGACAAATAAATACACAAGCTTATTCTTGAAAAAAATAATATCTATTTATTAATTATTATTTCATATACATCCACTAAGCTATGACTATTCTCTCTTCTTGCTTTACATTACAGTGTACCAACCACAAGTATATAAACACAAACTTTGGAAATATGGAATCATGGAAACTCTAACTTTCCTTTCCTCATGAAAACTAATAATTCATTTTTTAACTAAACTTGTCTAACTTTCCTTTCACTTAAATCAACATTTTTCTTTTTCTTGACTCAACATTTCTATACAAAGCGTTAAGCTTATAACTTTGGCTCACTTGACTTCTAATATTAGGCTCACATTTCTTTTCTTAACTCTACTCGTCATGCATTTCATTTATACAAGAGTAATTACTATTTATGAAAATCCCCCTTAATTAATCATAACTCATCTATGAGTGCTACACTTGCAATAAAAAATTGACTATTTTTTTTTTTTTACAATACAGTTCTTTATTTTTCATTTCTTCCATATTATATACCCTTGAAAATGCTTCGTTTTCAGTTGCACTTTCTTGATGTAAGCTCCATTATTCACTTACTGCGATTGCAATTTTTCATTGAATTTTCTTATGTTTGTTGTAAAAAACAATTTAGGCCTTTAGAGCCTATCTTATATAGACTCCTCTTGAAATATACGATCACTCATCGACAGCTACCATAACTCTTCATCTTTAAACTATGAACTTTGCCATGCTTCTTTCGCTTCATATTCTTGATCTTGTTTCTACCATATTTCTTGATAGTTGAATTTCATCTCTTCTTGACTCCATTGTTGAAAGGTTGTTTCAATGCTTTCTTCTTCTTCTGAAAAAACTTCCATGCCCTTTCCTACATTGTTTTCTTCATATTCTCTTTTAGATATAATTGTAACATCTTCATTATGCTCTGTAGTGAGAGCTTTCTCTTGTTCTTCTTTCTTCTCTGCCTCTTCAACTGCATTAAGGGTATCTTCCATTATTATGCTATTAGTGGATATTCCCATCAAAAACTCACGAATCACTTTACCCTCCTCCTAATCATCAATTATTTTTAAATCATGCACTACTTCATGATCAATTCTAACTATTACTTCATAACTTATTGCTACACCGGTAGCCTTCAATTCTTCATCAAACATGGAAATTTCCATATTTCCACAATCAACCGTTGTTTTAAAAAAGAGACCACAAATTTCATTCACATAATTTTCATCCACTCTATGGTAGGATATCTAAGCATGCATATGCTCAATAACAATTTCAACTTCACCAAATTCATCATTTATTTTTGGATTCATGATAAATGCACTTTTATCTCTACAATACATTACTTGATATGGATAATTATCTTTGTTATTGTCAAACTTAAATGACTCAAACTCTGATGCAAAGAGGTCATCAACAACTACAATCATACCAACTAGATCACACATGTTATTAACTTCTTTATTAGAGGCTTCACCATCATCAACAAGGTCTATTATTGATTCACTAATTCAACACTCACTTTGCAGTCACCATCCACATATGTCTCGTCACAGTGGGATTCACCATCATCTCCACCATCCATGTTATAGTGGGGTTATCAAGCATCTATATTATCTTTCTCTACTTCACATGTATAGGCTCTAACTTCTCACTCGACAATCTTTTTTATGTCTTCTTCATCCATATTCATGTCTACATGATGGGTTTCAATTTTATAGCCTTTGTGACCATCATCCACATTTGAGTGATATCCTCCAAGCTTTGATTTCCTCCTATAGTCTTGCTCATTTACTCTCAGACCTGCAGTTGACTTTCTATTGATTCTTCAATATATTGTAACATAATTTGTTACTTTACGTAACTTTCGTTTATACCAAATTCTACTTCCAGGGTCTTCCATGCTTCCTATGAAGATGTAGCTTTTTCTACCTTGCACAAGGGCTTCCCATCCAATGCATGTTTTGTAAGATCCAATACTAAGGCATCACATACTTAATCGTATTGGTTAATAGATAGATAATCAACTCTTTACATCGAAGAAAAATTTTCATTTTGACAGTTCCCAAAAATTAAAATATTTACTGGTAAATTTTGGAAGTCTTAATAGATCTATCATGATCCATTCATCCTGGAATTTTTATACTTCATCTACTTGTCTTTTAGATATACTGTCTGTGGGGAGAACCTCTATGATCTACTCGAAATACTTTGGATCTTCCTTTCGATTTATTTTCTCGGTTTGCTTCAGTCCTTCTTTGTGACCCATGAATGTCATCTTTATTTTTTTTGTCTTCTGTCCTTTTTGTGTCATCCTTCTATAAATGAATGTCACATACACTTGATTACTTTAAAATGAAACATTTTAGCCTTCACTTTAATGGTGGCTCCTAAAAACTACTAGCAACTTTGATAAGCTCTTCTATGTAGATTCTTATGGAGGATCATGGCTACAGATTATAGTGGAGACTCCTTCTTTGGTCAGTGGCAGTGGTTCTTTCCTCTTGATATGGTGGTGGCTCTATATGCTATCCACCCTAATCTTTTAGCAGTTGGGATTTCAAACTCTCAGTGAGCTCTAGTTTTTTTTATGGACCATTGCATGAAAACTTCTATGTGCAGGCTATTCACATTAGCCAACTCTCTTAGTGGAAGTAGATCACGACCTTCTTAACTCCTTTGGTTCTTTGAAACCTTGCTAAACCTTTCTCTGATACCACTTTTTATTTAGAGGCAGAGATAAACATGCAAACACACGACAAATAAATGCACAATCTTATGCTTGAATAAAGAAGTTCTATTCATTAGTTATTCTCTCATATACATCAACCAAGTTTTTGTTACTCTCTCTTCTTACTTCACGTTACAAAGACCCAAGTATGAGTACTAAATGTTCTAAATATGAAATCATGCAAACTCTAACTTTCTTTTCCTCATGCAAGCTATAGCTTGATGCTTTAACTAAACATTTCTAGCTTCACTTTAACATAAATCGACATTTTTTTCCCCTTAACTTAGCTTTTCTTGATAAGGCATTGACTTTCTCTCTCTCACTCACTTGACTTTTAATATTAGACTTACCTTTCTTTCCTTCACTTAACTTAATTCTTCATAAATTGTATGCATACGAGACTGATTACTATTTCCATCAAGTGAATGGTTTTGATCTATAAAAAAATTGTGATCAATGCAAGTAAATCAAATACGAAATTTGGGGATAGTTTTGTATGAATTGTGTGATCTTATCAAATTTAAATTGCTATACGAGACTAGAGTCACTTAGTTGTAACACATTTGAATATTTGACAAGTGTTAGTTGAGTTGGGTTTATTGTATAAGATTAATTTTATACATAACATTTTCATATTGTTTATGTTAAAGAATAATTGTATTGAATGATTATCTACATACTTCAATAAGTGTTAAACTTAGGAATTTTAATAATCGTGAAATATAAAAAGTGAGGCATAGTATGGAATCACATAGTTTATTTAACATAAACAATATGAGTTGAACCTCCTTCATAATTTATTTATATATATCTCTATTAAGTGAGGAATATAAGTCACATAGCCGTTATTCCCTAGTTTGAAATGATATCAATTACTGATATTAGGTTGTTTCTTAATCATTCATTCATGGTTTTCTAATTACTAGAATAAAATATTTACCAAAATCTTAATACCTATCAATAAATTAATAAAAAAATACTAAACTACATTTTGTATTTTTTTTTATAATATTAACAAAAAGTTTTTTTACAATAAAAAAATTAAACTAATAAAATATTATCTAAGAAATAATTAAGTTATTATTATTTATCTCTTTGATATATTTATTCGAGAGTGCAAAGAAAATTGAGATGTGAGCATAATACATATGCAAGAATGAAATTTATGACTTCATTTAGAAAGAAAAAATGAAGGTATAACATGGACACACACACACACACACCTAACAATTGAGAAATTATTTAATATTTTTATCAATATATTATATCTTATTTCTTGCAAATCTATATCAAATTTTCAGTTGAAGTACTTTAAAATTATTCACATATTTAAAAAAATAAATAATTTTAGCTCATGTAGTGTAACTCTATTAACAATCACCTTGTTATGAAGTATTATGTAAAAGTATGAGATTCAAAGTTCGAATCCTTGTGAGTTAGGCCAACCAAAAAATAATATTTTTTATCCGTTTATTTATTATATTTAGAATGTGGTATGTTTATTGTAATTGTTTTGAAATCAATTTATATTTAATTAATTACTTTATGCATTTTTTAATATAATTTTCAAATAAATATACATTAAATTAAATACTTAAGAATTAGTTAAAAATGTTATATTTTAACTTTATAGTTAATTAAAAAATAATATAAATAGCATATTGTAATTTTGTGTTTAATTTAAAATGATTAATGAATAAGGAAAAATATAACATAAAAGAAATAAATTGATATGATTAAATTTCATGTGGTTTGAATATCTATTTTCAAAAATAAAAAAATATAATTATCCTTTATCCACTCATGGAATCTCTCTGCAATGACAGACAAGCTGTCTCTAATTGTATCAACAAAGATCGAATGGATAGAATAGGTATTGATGTCTGGGAAATATTGCTAGGAAAATTTGTCACATTCTCCAGAGTCGGCTACCCCCACAAAATGAAGAGCCCAACAAATCGTTGTTTTTTTATAAGATAAAGTGAATGGTAAGTGAAATATCAACCTCGATATAAGCATGAGATAGTATTAGCCTACAAGCTAGAAGACTTAGGGCACACTCTTAGAGTCAAATGTTAGATAATATTGTCTTAAATTGATATTGTTTTGTCTTAATGGTTAACTGTCTTAAATTTCTTTCGTCTTAATTGTCATGGTCTTAAGTGGCCATTCTCTTAAATACAAAGTTTTGTCTTAAATTTAAAGTTTTATCTTAAAATATTTTTGTCCCAAACAGTTTTTCTCTCAAACTTTATATTTAATAAAATTCAATTGATATTAAGTTTTAATGTAGAATAACTAAGATAACAAGTGACTTTTTAAGGCAAAAGATTTCTTTTGTCTTAAAAGAATGTTTGAAAAGTGCCCTTCATGTAGTAATGATTAATGTAAACTCGACTATATAATAAAAGCAGATGTGATTTATGGAATTCAAATTCCAAGGTCTTTTCTAATTCTAACTTTCCAAATTTCCCTAACTTACATATTTACAAATTTCTCATCCAATCCATGAGGATTTGGAGTCTTATGTTCCCCCCTTAATTTGAAGGTGTGTTTCTAAATCCAATGATCATTCCGAATCTTCCAAATTATTTGGTGAAGATGTATTTTCTCATTTGTGGAACAATGTCTTAGATGAATATTTTTGGCCTCTACAAGATGTGAAATCAAATCATGGTTTGTGTTAATATGTTTAATTTGATCATGGAATTTGAGATTCTTGGATAACTTAATTGTGTAAGTATTTTCGATCAGAAGGGGAGTGGAGTTCACTTGTTTCTCCTTTAAGTCTTGAAGAATTTTCCTAAGCCACACAATATCATTGGTTGACTCTGTAGCCACCCCATATTGTACTTTTATTGTGGAATATTTTGGAACTAACTCTTTACATTATCTCTAGGAGATAATGATTGATCAAAGATTCGTCACATATCCTAAAGAAGACATTCCATTCTTGATGTAGGAGCATTGACAATAGGCTCATGGGTGACCCAAAAGAACAAGTGAAATATGATGACAAAGATGAAAAGGGGAAAACATGTATAAGTAGAAGGTAATTGCAACACCATAACAAATGGCGAACCATGTACGGTAAATAGTTTCCTAGAGAACCTATAGATACAACAGCTGGCAACCTATGTATTTCAGTGGATGGTTACTCTTTTATATGGACTTCAACTCATGTTTGTGTTTTTAGGTACAAAAGAAAAGTGGATAATAAGACCAAAGATACACAAAAATCTACGACAAAGGACAACAATGGAAAGATAAAAAGGGACCAATTTAACACTCATTAAAAGGGGGTAAAGGGATTATTCATTATTGTAGTGTTTAATAAATAATATAATGAGAAAATGTGACTGTATAATTATTCTAGAAATTATAGGTAGGAATTGGAGATGGTAGAATTGGGTGAATATAGGGTTATGATATTGAAGAAAATCATGAAGAGATTGGGAGAGATCATAGAAGATAGTTAGGGAAATTGTTGAGGGAATAATGGAACTAATTTTCCATTTATGAATATTAATTTTGGTCACCTCATTTAATATAATAAAGATATTTTGTACACTAAATGTAACATGGGGGAATGTTTTAATAAATAGAATTTCTCATAGAACTGAATTGCAAAGAACTCTGTGTCCCTTGCTTCTTTTTGTGTGTAATTTGTTTCTGTTTTCACCACTATTTAGACATCAAAGTGGTATCAAAGCATACGAGCGCATATTTAATGTGTGGAGGATAGTTATTGTGGGTGAGGCTTTCAAGACTACAAGACTTGATCTTGTGCATATATTGATTGTACGAAGAACTACAATGCTTAAAACCTTACGGAAAATAAATTATTTTTTGCATGTGGATTGTTGGATGTAGAGTCTATGTGGAGGCCACAATTGGGATTGATTGAGATTTGTTCGAAAGAAGGTATTTTTGGGATGAAATTGATCAAGTTATTTCAAAGAGTATTTCAAAACGGGATTGTAGCATGTAGAGTGTACATTGAGGCTATGATTGGGATTGATTGAGATTTGTTTGAAAGCATCTATTTTTGGGATGGCATTGATCAAGTTCTTTTAAACCATATTTGAAAAGGGTCACTATTAGCATAAACAAGATCAACGAGTGAGAAAAGTCAAGAAAGATTTGTTAGCGAAATTGAAGAAAGGTGTAGAGGCTCTACAAATTCAGCAAGGAAACCATACAAATAGATTTATTTCAAGGTGTGAACCTATGCATTAAGGTGTGAATCCAAAACCTATTTCTAGAGATTGGTTGTAGTTCAACCAAACTTTTAGGAAAAAATTCCATGAAAGATAGAAACAATAACACATATCTGAAAGGTTTTAGTGAATTCAATGGTTCTCGTGATAAAGACAAGATCACCTATTTTAATATTAATGGTAATGGTGGAATACCTCTTTTACAAAAGAGGACTCCAAGTGATGTAAGTGAAAGTGAGAGAATTGTTGGAAAGATAAATAACCATTGATTTGCAGTTCTGTAAATGGAATTGGCTAGACAGTGATATGGTTCTAACGATAGATCTGTTAGATCCCTATAATACTGATGTGATGTCCCCATATATGTGTAAAGATTTATTTACTTCATTGTTTTAACAAACTAGATACTGGTTAATTTTTATAAATAGTAATTTTGTTTTAAATGTATGAAAAGTGGAATGTTGGAATTATGGAAATAATCATTTGATTTCATTTAAGTGAAAATAAGTTATCCAAGGATGATAATTATTCTCAAACAGTTAAGCTGGGTAGTTACCCCAACCCTAACTACTTCCAAAAAAGGAAGATTTATTCCAAGGGATCAAGAGGATGGGGGGCATTTGAGACCCAGAAAATGAGATGAAAGATTTTAAGTAAATATTCAATTAATTGTATTGGAAGGACATGCATTGACATAGTAGCTACATCTGGTTAAGACCAGATAACTTACACTATTCAAGACTAAGGTTCTTGAGGAGAAATCCTGTGAAGGGTTGCTCGGGGGGAGACATCAAGCGGAGCACTACCAGTCTCAAGGTTGGTAGGCAAAAAATAAAATAGAGGATTAAAAATCTAGTACAACTAGGAAAGCGAGACAGATACGTATATCTGAAACATTATCTAGTTATAAGAATTATCTTCTAGATATCATAATCTATATGTTACTTATCTTAAGCAAGTCAAGTATTAGAGGAATTTCATTCCAGTAGTTAAGATAACTTGTAAAGAAAAACTCAGATTAGGATGGTAATCGCTGTCAAAAATAGAAGAGAAGTAGACTTGTAATTGACATTATTTCACAAGAAGTAAAACTGAAAGTTATCAAAGTGATGCACTATCACACTACAGGAAGACAATAAAACAAAACTGAGGAATATCTTGTAAACATAATTATTATAAACAACAAAATAATAGAGGATTTCACTGTAAAACTAAAGGGTAGTCAATTTGTAGAAACATTAAGTAATAATGAAATTATCTCTTCCAGCTCTTAAGACAAAACAATATTTAGTTGCCTATAAACTGTAATGTTAATCGCTGAACCCTAACTACCCAAAGAGATTGGGAAAGATCATTCTCTGATCATTTAAGCAGAAATAGAAATTGTAAGGAAAGGAATTTGTGTTACTAGTAAGACTATAGAATGCAAATAGATGATAAGGTAACCATTGCAAAAATCCCCAAACATGGAAAGAAAAATGCATATTCCATTGCAAAACTAGAGTGAGAAAAGAGCTCTTGTATTAGAAACGATAGCCTATTACTAGAGCCACTCAGCCTCTAGATATCAATATATAATTAAGCTAGACAATTTGGCAACCAGAATCAGTAAGCATAAAACTCTATAATGATACACATGAACATCTTCATTTTACTCAAGCTATATATCAAACGGAGAGGAAAAAATATCTGAAAAAATGGGCAGGACTTCCATGAGCTAAAATATTGTTAAGTTATTCAAGTAAGAACCATAGTATAATACATATTCAATTCAGAGTATTGATAAATAGACAAACACCATCATAAACCCTATATGAGGGTTTACCCTCCCATACAAATTATACAAAGCATGAATTCTAAACAAAGGCTCTATGCCTGAAAAACCAATGCAAAGGGGATGCATCGAAAAAACCCTTAGACCCATATAAGTTATACTTCTATCCATCATGAAAAGACAGAAAATGTTAGGTCCCTATACTACTAGTGTAACCCCATATTATTATTAGTACAACCCCCTTATTATATTGTTGTTCCCATGTAGTTCCCATATTATTATTATTGTGCCCCATAGAAGCCCACTATTATTATTATTGTGCCCCATAGAAGCCCACTATTATTATTATTGTGCCTTTACATTATTATTGTTAGGTTAGCTCTGATTATATTATGACCCCTTGGACTCCTATATATAGAAAGGATTTCTTCTCATTTGCATCATCCAAGAATTGTTCATTTGTGTAGTGTAAATGAGGTTTCCCCCTAGAAGAGGCTTCTTTTTGTGAGCTGGTTTCATAACATTTGGTATTAGATATTTGCATTCTAGGGTTTCACTGCTCTAAACAGGTCATCATGGAATTTTTGCTATAAAAATTTTTCTGCGACGTTTCAAAACCTATAATAAGAAACCATTTGACAAGAAATATCAATGAACCTCGGGACCAAATTTTAGATCCTATCTTGATATATTTTCGGAGTTTTGATTTGGGGAATTTAGGGTTTTGGCAAGCTCCACCATTCCATCTCAAACAAGTCATCATGGATTTTTTCTATAATTGTTTTTCTATGTAGTTTCAGACTCTAGAATTAAAACCCATTTGATCCAAAAACATGGTGAATCGCTGGCCCAAATTTTAGATCTTGTTTCGCTAGAGTTTCAGACATACAGTCTAATACATTTAGGGTTTCTACAGGCTCTTGAGTTACATCCCAAACAAGTGACCTTGGGAAATCATCATAACTCTCTCTTGGAGCATTTGATTCAAATTTCATAAAAAGTGACAGAAAGAAGATAGAATCTAGTTTGTTGGGTATCAGTTTCAGAACCTTTGGTCGAAATAGTGACACATAGCATGTCGTACAAGTTCACTCTACTGAACCAATCTATAATAAGGTCATCCCGGGAAATTGGGTATAACGCTTTCTTCTGGAAAACAATTGCGATCAGACTTGCGGTGTTAGAAAGAGGACTCAAAGGGATATCACAGGCTGATATTGTAGAACTTAAAGATATGAAATTACAGAGTTATAGTCGTTTCAATATCGAGCTCCTAAAATCAAGAAAAGGTAATATGAGGAAGTTTGATGGCAAAGATCCGGTAAATTGGATACTAAAGATGGAGAAATATTTTGATCTACATGAGGTGCAACTGTTACGAAAGGTACTTATGGCATATTTATATTTAGAACCAAATCAATTTTTATGGTATAAAGGGCTTTTTTCTCGTAAACCACTTGTCACATGGTCAATTTTCACGAAGGAAATGATAGCACGTTATGAGGATACAAAGAGCAATACCTTCTTTAGCCAATTGATAAATCTCAAACAAAAGGGTTCAATGGAAGATCACATTGAGGACATTCAAAAATTGAATATAAGGGTAAATGATATTCCAGAGAAGTAAAGGATTTATATTTTCATAGGGACTTTAAAGGATAACATTCAACATGAGGTTCGTCTTTGGGAACCTGATTCATTGGAGAAGGTATTCAAGTTGGCAAGAAAAATTGAAAGTGAGATTATGGAAACAAGGAATCCCACCAATCATGACTATAATTATGGAAGTCTTTTTCTCCTAGCCTTCCACAACCTACAAGGTTTACACCACAACAATTGGAAGAAAAAAGAGAAAAAGGGCTTTGTTACAATTGTGATAGAAAATACACTAAAGGTCATAAATGCGCTGAGAAGAAATAATTTTACCTAGATTATGAAGAGGAGGAAGAAAAGGATCAAGAAACATCAAAGGAAGAGGATATACACCAATAACCAACCCCAGAGAAAGAAGCAATGAATCTGACCATATCTTGTAAAACATTGGCAAGAATTACCACTGCTCAAAATCTCAAGATAGAAGGACATATCAAGAAGAGAAGGGTTCAAGAAGTGAAAGATCACATCGAGAAAGAAGAAATGAATCCGACCATATCTTGTAATGTGTTGGCCGGAATTACGACTCCTCAAACTATCAATGTAGAAGGACATATCAAGAAGAAAAATGTTCAAGAAATGAAAGATCACATTGAGCATTAAGAAATGAATACGACCATATCTTGTAATGCATTGGAAGAAATTTCCACTCCTCAAACTCTCAAGATAGAAGGACATATCAAGAAGAAAAAGATTCAATTAGTGAAAGATCACTTCAAGCATCAACAACAAGTTCTCCAACTTTTAAAGGATAACACCACTTTGGTGCAGAATAGAATGAAACAACAAGCAGATCAACATCACAGTGAAAGAGGTTTTGATGTAGGCGATTGGGTATTTTTATAGCTACATCTCAAGCAAGCTATTTATGAGAAGGCAATGTTGGCAATACTACATGCACTTAAGAAATGACGACCTTACCTAATCGAAAGACACTTCAAGGTAAAAGTGGATCATGATAGTCTTAAATACTTTTTAGAACAAATATTATCTTTAGAAGAACAAAAAAAATGGGTCACAAATTTGTTGGGTTATGACTTTGAAATCGTCTACAAAAAACGGAAGCAAAATGTTGTTTCAGATGCACTCCCAAGAAAGGATGAGGATGTGGAAGCATTGTTTTGTGTTATTTCTGTTATCCAACCAGATTAGATAAACAAAGCAAGGGATGAATGGAGGAAGGATGAAGAATTCTAGCCACTCATTCAAAAGTTGTAGAAGATCCCAGTTCAAATAATATTTCCAGAACTTGACGAGGAAGGAAAAATCATATTGGAACTTAGAGCAGTCATAGAAACAAGAACCTGATAGCTACGAAATCAATCAATTTTAGAGTATCTCATCAAGTGGAAGAACTTACCTGCTGAAGATTCCACATGGGAGGACAAGAATTTTATACAGAAGCATTAAGAACTACTCAAGCATTGAGAACAACACTTTTTGAAGGAGAGGGGCATGCTAGGTCCCTATACTACTAGTGTAACCCCTTATTATTATTCATACAACCCCCTTATTATATTGTTGTGCCCATGCAGTCCCCATATTGTTATTATTGTGCCCCATAGAAGCCCACTATTGTTATTATTGTACCCCCTTATATATTGAACCCTCTGATTATATTATGACCCATTATACTCCTATATATAGAAAGGAGGTCTTCTCATTTCTATCATCCAAGAATTGTTCATTTGTGTAATGTAAAGGAGGTTCCCCCTCGAAGAGGCTTATTTTGAAGGCGTTTATCTATCTTTTCATGAGTTGGTTCAATAATAGAAAAGAAAGTAAAGCGAGAAGGCTCTTAGCTAAGACTCTCCAGAACTCATATACCTGGTAAGGGAATTTGCCGAGGAGCTTGAATTGCCACAGTTGGCTTAAACCCTTAACGATTCCGCCCTGGAAGCAGGACAAACCTGTCAAGCACGGTAAAAAATTAGGATTAGTTTCAATACTGATGCTTAGGCAAGGAAAACTTAATAAATTCATAAACAGAAGACTGCACATCAAAGATTACCTGCTCAAGTGGAACAAAAGAAGAACTCGACTCCTCCTCATTGCACAGTTGCACTAGATAAGAGTTGTGACTACACGAGAGTTTTAGTCCTAGAAACTAGCATGCCACCAACAAAGAAAGCATAATGTTAAGGGAGGTATTGTGAGTAGGAGTAGATACTAAAGGTGGAGCCTCCTAACGAAGCCATAGGCTTGGCGAGCAAGTGAAAAAGCCACAAAATTCTTGGTTTCCACCCTTTGCCCATAGTTGATCAACAGAAGAGCATCTCCATCATTTGATTGGGAACACGTCATACTACCATCAATCTTGCACATCTACCTGCATAAAGAATCCATGTGGAGGCTCACAGCAGACATGCCAGAGATTAGAATGCAACCTTAGGGCAATCATCTACCCGAGAATTAAATCTCACCATAGAAATCTTTGTATAAACCGTAATGCCAATATAGTCAACATTGAATGAAATTAAGTCATGGACATGACGGATGCAAGTAACCATATAAGAAAAGATAACACCCTGTACATGATATTTCCACAAGCCCTAATGCCATGGTGGATTTAACCATTAGTAACTATATCAATATTTGACCCAACATATAGTTCTTAAGTTCAAGAATTTCAATTGTAATATTATTTATATTCAATTATTCTTCCATATTTGTATACATGTTAATTAAGAATATTGGTTATATAGTTAATTTTTTTATTTTACTTCTTCTTATCTATGGGTGTGTGATAGGTGTATTCCCCAATTAATATTGTCATTGTAGCCCTTATTGTTATTTTTGTGCCTATGTTTTCCCCATATTGTTATCATTGTGCCCCACAGAAGCCCACTATTGTTATTGTTGTGCCCTTACAATACTATTGTTGTGTCAGCTTTGATTGTATTGTGTCCCTTTAGACTCTTATATATAGAAAGGAGGTCTCGTCATTTGAATCATTGAATAATTATTCATTTATGTAATGCAAAGGAGGTTTCTCCCTCTAGGAGGCTAATTTTGAATTCATTGATCTATCACTTCTTCTATTTTATGCACTAGTTGCATAACATTTGGTTGCATAAGAAGAGGATATACACCAGGCACCGACCCTAGAGAGAATAAATGAATCCAACCATATCTTGTAATGCATTGGAAAGAATTACCACTCCTCAAACTCTCAAGATAGAAGGACATATCAAGAAGAAAAGGGTAATATTGTTAATTGATTTGGGTAGTACCCATAATTATATTCATTGTGAGATAGGCAAGGAATTGAATTGGTTCCTTTATCCAACACTAGAGTGTCAAGTGATGGTTGCAAACGGAGGAACCATAAATTTCTCTAAAAAGTGCCATAGTATCAAGTTATCCATGGGAGAATATGTATTTAATAGTCCAATGCTTTCCATTCCAATGGATGGTGTTGATGTTGTATAAGGAGTCCAATCGTTACAAGCTTTGGGGACAATAGCTTTTAATTTTGAAGAACTTTTCTTGAATCTTTTTTGGGAAGGAAAGGAAGTTGAATTAAGGGGTATCATTAATTTGAACATAACCATGTATTTGTGGTAGAGCCAATCACGTGACCTGGATAAGTATCGCTATTGTGGAAAATGGAGTTGCTATAATTTAAATTTCCATTATAGAGAACCCAATCACATAAGGGTGAGTTACTACTTGCGGAAATGAGGTAACACCATTTGGTTTTAGAAATTTTATGTTGGAGTTGTAGTTACCAGAAGATTACATTGACAAGAAATGAAGAGGCAAAAACTGAAATGGATCTAACTTCTCTTTTGATCATTCAAAATAATTAAATATATTACACAGGAAGCATCAATAATAAATGACTGGAGTGAAAATTGACTAAAATGAACTAAATCTAAATTGGCTATGACACCCAGTAGACAATGGAATTAAATATGATGACAAGAGAAAACATTGGGATTAATATCTCAACACCCCCTCCTAATCATAAATGTTACAAATAGTGGCACTTACAGTGCCTAGTCTCTCTGTTTAAAATTCACATACATTTTTTTCCAAAGGCATTATGAAAATATCCGCAAGTTGATATTTTAAACCAAAAAATGTTAGTAATATGTCTCCATCATTGACAACCTCATGGATGAAATGAAACTGTGTGTCAATGCACTTTCTCTTTTTGTGAAAGACATGATTTTTTAATAAAAAAATTGCAGAACTGTTATCACAATAAATCCTAGTTGACTCCTACTAAACATTTGAAATATCTGCCAATACTCTTTTGAGCCACACTGCTTGACGAGTTGCTGAAGTGGCAGCTACATATTTTGTCTCTGCTGAAGATATTGGAATTATTGGCTATTTCTTGGATGCCCATGAATCATATTTGTTCCAAGACCAAAAACATACCCTAAGGTGTTTTTACGATCATCTAAACTTCCTGCATCATCATTGTTTGTATAATTTGAAAGTGAGTTATCTTCAAAATGTGTGTAGAACAAATCATAGTCTAGGGTCCCTACAATATATCTTAAGATCCTTTTTACAACCTTTAAATGAGAAATCTTGGATGAATACATAAAGTTGGAGTCAAAACTAGCTGCAAACATGATATTAGGTATAGTTGTAGTGAGATACAATAGACTACCAGCTAGACTCTTATATAATGTGGAATCAACTGGTGGCGCTACATATTGTACCCCTAGCTTAGTGCCTTGAGTAATTGGTGTATATATTGGTTTGAAATTGGTCATTTT
This sequence comes from Pinus taeda, assembly GCA_000404065.3. Classification (NCBI taxonomy): domain Eukaryota; kingdom Viridiplantae; phylum Streptophyta; class Pinopsida; order Pinales; family Pinaceae; genus Pinus; species Pinus taeda. The sequence goes on from APFE030734056.1 coordinate 55,164, forward strand.
GAACTTTTGGAGGATGTCAATGGCATATTTTTGTTGACTAGAAAAAAATCCATTAGTGGATCATTGAATTTCAATGCCTAACAAGTATTTCATGACCCCTAGATCAGTCATATAAAACTTGGTTTGCATTGTTCCCTTGAATTATTCTAACATCATATTGCATGTATAAAGAAGATCATCAATGTAAAGGCATACGATAAGAATTTTACCTTCATGACATTTGGTATACAATGTTGGCTCATGGATTCTTCTACAAAAAAAACTTTTGATGAGATCCTGTAGGAATTTACAGGGTAAGTTCCTCAGACAGAACACCAAAAGGACACCGCTCACAAACAGATCACAGATCAATACACTAGTATTTTGACGTGGTTAAAACCCTCAGAGAGGGAAACAGTCCACGGCCTGTGGCAACGTGGCTACTACAGGCAATTTATTAATAAAAGAATGAAAATTTACATAAGCTTCTCTCATGCACGGTTAACCTACAAATGACCCTCCATGCGCTTTAAATAGAATTCATGGACCAATCGGGTGTCAAGCCACGGATCAAGTGTCGGTAATACCGAGGAGAGAATGAACCGTCGGATCACTACATATCGTGACCGTCGGATTGTAAGTTACAAAATGTATAACGGTAAAGAAACACACTTTACCTAACTCTATACTAGACCAAGTTGAACTTAACTATTTCCTATGTGTCGGAATATCCTAACAGATCGATCTCGATGCAACTTTACCAAGCTATTTGAGCTTGTTTCAAGCCATAAAAAAATTTCTTCAACCTGTGCACCTTATGTTCTTGTCTTGGAACTTCAAAACTAGGAGGCTGGTCGACATAAATTTCTTCCTACAATATACCATTTAAGAAGGGAAATTTTACATGAAGTTAATAGGTTTTCCATTTATGTTGAGTTGTTGTGGATAAAATAGTTCAGACAATGTCTAACCTTACTACCAGAGAAAAGGATTCACCATAGTCGAAACCAAACTATTGTGAGAATCCTTTTGCAACCAAACTTGCTTTATGTTTCTCAATCTCTCCCTTTTCATTCAGCTTGGTATTATATACCCATTTTACACCAATTCTGGTTTTTTCTATTGGGATATCAACTAATTCCCAAGTGGAGTTCTTCTCTATGGCAAAAATTTCTTGGTTCATTACATCAACCCAAATTTTTCTTTAAATTCTTCTTCAAAATGGGTTGGTTGAGATGAAAGAAAGGAAAAAATATTCTGTTGATAAAACTCATGGTCCTACTCATATATTTCTTTGATGCTTCATTTTTTATGATTATATTTTGATGATTTTGAATAGTTGGTGGATTCATTACTAGAAGAGGTACCATTTTCAGAGTGGTATGAATCCTTTTGAAACGACAATCTTGATAGTTGTGATGGATAAACATGTTGAATTAAAGCTTCATTAATATGATCAGACCAAGATTTATTTTCAAAAAATTTAACATATTTTATTTAAGGCAAACTTCTTGGTAACTTGATTGTAAAGTCTATAGGCCTTTGACTACTCACTATATCCTATGAAAATACATCCTTTACTTCTATCGTCATGCTTCTTTCTTAGCTTCTCAAGAACATGTGCAAAATATATTGATCCAAAAATTCTAAAGTGGGATACATTCACCTTCTTACCATCCCATACTTCTTGTGTTATTGCATTTTGGAGACTCGTTGTTGGAGATTTTTTGAAAACATATACTATTTTCAAAATTTCTTTAGTGCAACACTCATTAGACAACTTATTTTCACTCAAGATACATCTGGCTATATACATGATTGTATATTTTTTCCTTTTTATTACTCCATTTTGCTATGGAGTATATACTGTTGTGCTATGCATAATGATTCCTTATTTTTGAAAAAATGATTTGAATTCATTGGAGTTTTATTCTCCTCCTCAGTAAAATCTGAGTACTTTCAAAGGATTTCCAGTTTTCTTTTCTCCTTCTGTTTTGAATTCTTTCAATCCTGAGAATGCATCTGATTTATTTTTTAGAAAATAAGGCCATATATTCCTACTATAATCATCAATGAATGTCAGAAAATAAAGACTTCCACCAATAGATTGTGTTTGCATTGGGCCTGTTATCACTCAGGTTGTTCCCTGCTTCCTAAAGGGAATACGGCCGAGGTAACCACTGACCAATCTTTTAGCTACAGGTTCTAGCCTACCTGTAACCAGAGAGGGCTCTCTCTTTATAGTTTAGCTTTGTTGATGAATGTTTTAGGCTAGTTATGGTTTACTATTTTGTTTGAATTTGGTGGGTTGGTGAATTCAGATAGAACTAAGATACAGATCATAGGACAGTTTATTCCATTGGGCAATGGAGTTGAGGTAATTTGTGCTGCTGAAAGTAGATTTATGAAGACAGAATGTTGCTACAGAGCCAGATAGGCATGTGTGAAGAAATCTTACTAGATTTTTGATGGAATTATGGAATTAGTGAGTGAAAGGCAATTAAGAATCTTTCACTATGCTAACAGAGAAAAATGAAATTATTGCTTAAGAGCAGTTAATAATTCTTAAACAATTTTCACCATGACAGAATTAGTTTAGACATGAGCAATCAAGAATTCATATCCAT